>JAHLJT010000631.1:66273029-66386147 GCA_031308135.1 Acheta domesticus
GAATGGATTAATCCAACACCGTCAGAGAATAATAACTAATGGGATATTTCTTTGTAGAACCAAAACTAAAAAACATAAGATATACTTTGGTGACGATCCTGTTCGCGCCACACAAGACTGTCTACAGGTCGTAATGCCACTGGATGATCTCATTTCACCGGCAGTACGGGTTTAGGGATTCTCTGATACGAACAGAGTGTTTTATTTCGAAACGTCCGTCCGACGGTCCGTTTGTCAGTCTGTGACCACACTATTCGTAGAATTTTTGGCAAAAAACATACCATTATCGATCTGCCCCGACTCGAGGCCCTGCAAATTGAAAATAATTCTTTATATATTATGGATGATATAGTTGAAGCGATTTTTCCTTCAGATGAAATTAGTTCTTGACAGTAAGTTCTTGATCAAATATTACGTAAACTTATCTGAAAATATTTGTTGTTTTCGCTTAATGTTTATTGAAATATGAGCAAAATTAAAAAATATTAAAACTAAGATTTTCTGAAAACGAAATCATATTTTTGTTCTTTCACATACTCTATGGATAGCGCTAAATTCACTGAACAAAATGAAAATAAACTTTATTTTGATGTATTATTTGTTTTTTCAAGAAATTGTTTGCAACAAATGTAAGTTTTCGATACATCTCTCATGTCAGTAATATTTACATTACGGGCGTTTTTAATCAATAATTGCATTTGTGAGTGTAATTGCTTCAAATGATTTCAACTGCAGGTTCTCTAAAATTCAAAACTCTATCTCGTGAAATGAACTAAAATTTTTCATTTTCGTAACAACACGTAAGCGACAGTTTTTCAACAATTTCTCCAAATTTATAAAAGAAGGTTCTGCCCTCTATGATATTCTTAAAGTCGTATTTCAGTTTTATCGATAAGAAAGCGAATAATTGGGAGTCAACAAAAAACTAGTAGTTCTAGAACAGCACGTACTTTCTCACATCATTTCAGAAGTTACCATTATCGAATATTCTGAGACTTCGACAAAAATGATATCCACCCCATTCTTTTAATATTTTAATGTTCTATTGGTGAAAATAAGTTTAAGAAAATGTTTTCGGGCATTTTTGAGAAAATGTTTTCTTATAAAGTACTTAAATTTTAAGCATAAATTACGCAAAAACTACTCTTTTTCTCAAACAATTTTCCGTTTTAAAGAAAAAAGAAATGGCCGTTTTTAAAGAGCTGAATTTTTAGAACGGATTCTGTTTAAGGTAAGGAATTCTACCTTCACATTTGTAGTTTTGAAATGTTAAGATTAAACAATTTTCGAAAATACAGAGTTCGCCGGAAATGGGACTTTTTTCTGTCGAGGAGAAAATTTAAAGAGAACTAGTGGTGCTACAAAATGGCACAGAATTCCCTTATTAGTTTATTTCCTTTGGTCTCGGCTAGCTATTCGAACTTGGTATATACTTTTGCCAGCTACCATCTATCACCAACCAAAATTACTTTTTCAAACATTTTTAAAAAAATTTTTCCAGTTTCTTAATACTAAAACGGAAATATTATTTTGAGAATATTAAAGAACAGTGAAAACTCCTCTTTATATGGCAATTTTCCTTAAAAAATTTGGAGCCATTTTAAGAGAATGGCGTTTTACCGCTACCTGTAAATGCGAAATTTGAAGCTCTTTTTCATAGGAATCTTTATGTTTCGAAAAACTTTATTGAAAGTCATTTAACCCTTCTGCTATGAGGGAGGTAACTGAGTTAACTCCAACGCATATTTTATTATTTCTTCTCATCTTATAATTTTCTTACATTTTTGATATCTTGTGTAGTTTTTTACATATTTATTTAAACTATCAATTTTGGAAAAACCTGCGTTTCTTTTGCTCTTACTCAAGCTGGAGTTACTACCTTAGACCCGTTGGTATTGGACGTTCGGGATTTAATAACGTGGTTTGAGGTTATATTATGAGTGGGAGAAGGGAGATGGTTTTTTGGACATTCCTACGAAGTGTTATTGAAGAACTGGTGCATTAATACGTGTATGTGAACATGTCGAAGAATTACAGTCTTGAAAATTTTGAAAAGTTATTAATGATTCACAATCCAGGCAATTTGTGTGAAGAGATCGTGAAGTATAGATTGTTTTGTGAGCGTGATGAAGAAAATGTATAGGTTATAGATGAAGTGGACGATATTATTTGTGCTGAAGACGAGGAAAACATGAATGATGACGTATTCATCAGTTCAGGAGAGTATTAAGTGAAAGAGACATACAATAGTGCAATGTGCTCTAAAGGACATCATTTGGCATTCGAGACCTCTTCGTTGTGGACGAGGTCCTGCATGTAAAATATATATCGTTTAAAATCTCTAAATACTTTATTAATGTATCAAATAATGTTTAATCTGCAAAACCAAAACAATATTACAGCATTTACGGTAAAAATATTAAAACTCAATTGAATTTCTCCCTGGGGTAACTCTGTTACCCCCTTTGGTATTCGACGTATGCAAAATACCCTCGTTAGTCGAAGGATTAAATCACTTTAACTCAAAAATACAATAGGGTCATTCTTTTTATATTCGACCAACAAAATTCCCGACAATTTTCAAATTACCTAAAAACACTTTTTTAACTTTTGTTTTGTGGTAAAATTATGAACAAATACAATCTTATATTTTTTCTTTTCGGTATTTTGCATGTAATCATTACAAAACCGTTTTTCATGAAAATACGATCTTCCTCTGCAGACGACATGAACTAGATAAAACGTAATGTTAAGATTATTTACATAAATTTTGTTTGCATATTTTTCAGATTCCTTGAAGTTCTTTTAAGTGGAAAAGAATAGAAATTACACATTTTATTGCGTTTTCAGGTACATTTGTAACGTCATGATTGTAAAAATTATGAAACATTTTCAAAATTTATTTCCAAATACACCATCTTCGATTTTCAAACTTCAATTCCTCATTTTCCGGAAATGAGGAATTTTGAGCTAGTTTTCACTGAAAATTTATAGTTGAGTTTTCTAGAAAATTTATACGACACTATTTAAATCACGTATACTCATAAACATGATAATGTGAACAAATTGTCGCTAATGTAAATATTAACGACGTGATAGACAAGTCAACAAAATTACATTTTTGTAATTTTTGAAAAAACAAAGAATAGAGTAATATGGCATTTATGTCATCTCATGGAGTACATTTAGCACTATCCTATTTGCACAAAATGGCAATTTTGCAACCCAATATTACGCAAAACTACTTAACGGTTCAGACAAATGTACCTGACTTTAAAGAAAGAACTCACTTTGGAGAACGAATTTTATTTGAAGGAAAAATCTCTATCTTCAATTTTGTAGTTGGAGGAAGATGCCGAAAAAATCCAAACTGTGCAATCTTCGCAAATTCAGAGTAACCGTGGAAATCGGACCTAAGCCACCTTAATAACTGTATTTTACTCTATTCTTACAAGACATTTAAAGCAAAAATTAGGAGCCGTTTTTAAGAAAAGTTTGAAATTGTCCGGAGGGCTTCATGTAAAGTATACTCAAATTGTTTTAGAAAGCTTTTCAAAATCTAAAAGCTTCGACTAGAGCAGATGAACAGGGGTTTCTTCAATCTGGAAGAAATGGTACGCATGGTTTAGGCTTCCGGACGGACCGACAGACGGACGTTTTGCTTTCAGTTGCTTTCTCGATATCAAAGACCTACAAAACCGGTATTCTGAGTACACCGCGTGTTAGGGGATTTTAGCAACTGGTTTTATACACTTTTTCGTTATCAATGAGAGCAATGAATATTTCTGCCGAAAATTCGCAATTTTTTTCGCAGCATTACATAAATTTCCCTATACTACGTATATACTCCGTATATAGGTATGGATGCGGAAAAATAAAAATTGGAACAGCTTTTTCAAGGAAAAAATGTAAAAACTGTCTATATTTTGCACAAATTACGCAAAAACGCTCATATTATTGATAAATTGTAGTACATGACCTTAATTTCAAATGTATCTTTAAAGAACACTGTTCATAAAAAAATCTCTAACTTCAATATTGTAGTTGTAGGAAGGCGCCGAAAACATTTTTGGACGTCTTATTTTTCGAAAAATTAGTTATTTCAACGAAAATGTGACCTTCACCATTCCCGTAAGCGTTCTTTACGCTATCCAAGGCCAAACTTAATCAAAATTTTTGAAGCCATTTTTGAGAAAATCATGAAAATATTGAGGCTCATGAAAAAAAACCCACAAAATCAAAATGTCCATTTAAACTCAGAGGGCCTTGACTTCTTTTAAATCGATCGAGGAATATTAATTCGGAGAAAATCGGCAGAACGGTTTAGCCGCTAGCGTTGACCGTGAACGGAGGAACAGACAAAGAGATGTTTTGCCGTCAATCCATTTTTCTGTATCAAGATCCCAAAAAACATGGATTCTTATTTCACATCGTGTTAGAGGAAGTAATTTGCTATATTCTTGTATACGTACACGATTTACCCACTTATTCTTTACAGGACCTGGCAATAAGAGTTGTTCTGTCCGAAAATTCTCCAGTACACGATACAACACTTTCTCTTGTCACGAAATAAGTATGAGAAAGTAAAAATGTATTACAGGCGCCTATAGATAGTTGCTGTAAAGAGGATGGGAAAAATCGAAAAGTTAACTCAGACCAAACGTATCAAGAGACTAACGAATACGAGAATAGCGAGTTGCTGTTTTAATCTGAGGGTTGTTTCTACTTGTAAAATGCAGTATTTTACGCCTCTGAAAGAGACAGGTCTCACATCCACTAGTGAAATAGCTAGTTCTTGCGTGGCTTGGTTATTCTGAGGTATGTGAAAGAATTAATAGGAAGTTGTTCAATTTTCTTAGCCGTGAGTGAAAATATTGATTTTTTTTTGGCAACGCTGCGTAGCCCCTTATCTCATTTCACCTGGAGTCGAAAGTTATTCCAAGCGGAATTGGCAAGACGGTAGTAGCTTGAGGTGTGTGAGAGAAAATCGATAATCTCTCTCAACAAAAGAGATGCATTTATTCAACTCGTTATGAACTATAATATTCATAGTAAGCACGAAGACATCACTAATATTGTCGCCAGAATCAGTCATTTTTTGCGTTAACGTTTGCCAGGAATAGTGTTTTGGAATGAAAAAAATACTATTAATTTTTTTTCTCAAAATCTGTATTATCTTTGTTGTGTGTTAAAGACAGAAAATATAAATATATTTCTACATACATCTGAAATTGTTAAATAATAATATAACATTGTAATTAACTCCAATAGCATAATCAATATCCAGGAAAATTTCCACCTTCAATACTCTTTTTCGAGAAATTTAATTTTGTAATGAATTTAGTTTGAATAAATAGTTTAGTAAGTTGGTGGAATTTTTGGTAATAATGGATAAAAAATACCTACGCAGACTGGGATTTGAACCCGCTAATCCCCGAGGTCTGGAATAGTATCTCTGTGACACTGAGCCATCCATTCCGTTGTTTTAAAGCGTTTTCTTATAACAATACATCTCTTATCCGCGAAACTGGAAAGCAATATTACTTATACAAAAAATTAATGTCAATTAAATTTCAATGGGCAGGAATCACAGAAGTTTTTCAACTATTTACCTCTCAATGGACGTGAAAATATATACGATCTCCGATAAAATAAATGTAATCTAAATAGTTGGGTCTAGAGAACGTAGCTTTGAAAATCTAGCGCAATCTGTAGGGTTGTGCGTCCATCGCCATTAACCCCTCATGCCAAGATATTTTCAACAGGAAATATTACATTTGCTTGTCGACACACGAATGAATATTTTTTTTTCCTTTCTATAAAGAATATTAGAACTTTGAATCATTTCAGAGAAGAAAAACGCTACATAGAAGAAATACATTTATAAAGATATAAATATGAATTTCACTGTTTACTCTGAATTTCGAAAACTTACAAAGAATTGAATATTTTTCGGCATCTTATTAAAACTTGAATATTCAAGATTGAGATTTTTCCTTCAATGAAATTTCTTCTCCGTATTTAGTTTCTAAAAATTTATCCTGTTAATTGTTTGAAAATGTTGCTTGTTTTCCCTTATTTACTTGGAATATGGACAATATTAGAAAATATTAAAAGCAAGATTGGATGGAACGGGTTCCAAACATTTTCAGTAAAATTTTTGTGCGGATAATAGGCCTACTTAATGCACTGTGTAAGAAGACACAAATGTCATTTTGCCAAATATCTAGAAAAGTATTTTTTTATCTGGTGATTAATATTTACATTGTTATACAATACTGCATTTGTAAATAGATGTGCTTCAAATGATTTTTAATGAATTTTCATGAAAACTCAAAAAGTGTCTGTAAAAACTAGATCAAAAGTGCAGAGTTGCAGAAAGCCTCAAACGATATTTCCCCCAAAACGGCTCCAAATATTTGATCGAAAATATTCGTATTGGATTAGGTTTAACTTCTGTAATGTTGTTAATGTCACATTTCAGTTATATTTTAAAGGGACTGAAAAATTGAGAAAATATGAATTAAAAAATAGACAGCAACTCTAGTTTCTTTTCATGTAACTACGAAAATGATCTAAAACTTGCGAAGTTTGGCATACAGGGCGTCCCGCCAACTATGGGCCACCCCCATACGTCTAAACGATTCCCGAGATAGAAATGCAGTTTTCGTTCAACAATGCGGAATCATGATGCAAATACTGTGACGTAGAGATATTGTTCAAAATATTTTTTGTTTTCGATAAATTTAATTATCTTTGATTTTTTAAATAGTAGCATGTATTTTTCTCACTAGCAATAGATAGATCATAAATAGACGAATGCAATGAAGTAACATATGTTAATGTTTTGATAGTATTTGACGTACAAAATTATACTTTCTGGCATGTGGTTTTAAATTAAGTGTACATGATTTCCTGTAGTAACTCTTGCAACTGTCCCCTTTGGGGAAAGTTTCCTTCGTGACGCCAGCACTTAAGGGGGAGAGGGGAGAGGCCGCGAAGGTCAACTTCCCTACAAGCGACAGCTCTGATTGCTGCAGCAGGAAAAATTGCAAGTCTAATTTAAAATCTCATGACAGATAGTACACATTTATGCACCAAATACTATCGTAATATTAACATGTATTACATCATTGCATTACTCTTTTTATGATCGATCTATTTCTAGTGAGAAAAACATAGGCTCAATTTAAATAATCAAAAATGATTAAATTTCTCGAAAACTAAAAATAGTTCAAACAACATTTCTACACCACATCACTTGCCCCATGATTACGCATTGTTGAGCGAAAACTATTGCGATATCGGGAACCGTTTGGAAGTTATAGGGGTGTCCCATAGTTAGAGGGAAATCTTGAATATCACCAGCTCGACTGTATACTAATGGAATCTCAAAACCTATGCTCCCAAGCTCAAATCACAGTCCGGAGAGTGATTTCGCGGATTTCGAAACACTCCCAAAAGTAATCTTTGGATTAATGTGGCGATTGTTAATTAAGAGGTGATACGTCATTGTTGCGACAACGTGCAATCCAGTTGGAATAAGCGAAATTTTCGCTCGGATTTAACTTGAATTTTATATTGCCTAATTCGTAAAAAGAACTCGAGAAAGTATGCCCACCGCTAGTTTTTCAATATAGAGGGGACAATATTTCGACACACAATTACAAGCACAGAGTCGAACAGAGTTCCAATAAAACCTCGACTTGCTCGAAATTTTCATATTACGGAAAGTAAGGCTGAATTATCTAAGGATTTGAGAGTTAAAGTGTTTACAAAATTGTATTATAGTAACCACAAGGCAAAATATAAAGTGTTTTATATAATGCATTTGTTCTTATTCTTTCAATATTTGTGTTAAAAATTTTGGTAATTTTATGAGGGTTGTATAACTCACTTCAATATTTGTTATGAAATAACAATTACTGATTGAAATGGAAATGAAATATAAGAGTGGATCAAATAGGTGCATTTCATTTCCATGTAATTACATTCATTAGACTTTTAGATATCTAAATATAATACTACATGGATAATGTTAAGATTATCATTGCTATTTGATTTTTTGCAAGTATGTTTTTTTTCGAAATAAGTTTAAGTGAAATAGTTGCAAACTTTTCTCTTTAAGTATAGTTGGGAACATTAATTGCCTGAATGTAAATCTTAAATAGAAACAACCATTTTTCATTAAAGAATTTGATTAAACATAATTAAATCAGAGCAAGCGATTTGAAGCCGCTGGCCATACATGAATACAAATCGTCTTCCACGATCAAAAATGTTTTAAACCAAATTTATGTATTTTTTTGTGTAGAATCCGAATCTGCAATATAAAGAGAGGGGGTCCTCATGTAAAATTCCAAAGTTGGCTCCCGCCTCACACTCAGGAGACGAGTGGAGAAGTTTGATTTTAGGTCTGACAGATGTCCCCCTTATAGATATTAATTTTTTACCTTTGACATTTTTTTGAACGTTGCATATTTTTCGAATTATTTGGATTTCTCAAGTTAAATGGGCCACTCTGTATACTTGGTAGAAGTTATTACGAAGTTCACCGGGTCATCTAGTTAATAATAAATCTAATCTAATGTTGATGAGGAGTTGGTGCTCATCTGAATAGAAGTAATGTAGTGTCCGTGATGGATCCAGAAGTTAGTTGTGACATGTGAGTACCCTCCAGCCTACTCCAACCTCGCGATAATACAATAATATATAAAAATATTTGTTAGTTTTTGATCGAGTTACGAATGGGATGTATTAATCATCAGCAAGCACGTGAATGAAATTACTTCTGCTTCAGATATATCCGTTCATCCTTGACACACGTACCCGGTTTTCAAGAAGTAGAGGGGGAGTAAATTTGACAATTCATGAAGACGGTCCGGTAGTCACTGAAGCGCATTGGACTTCTTTCTGAGAAAGATAATTTGCCGTGATATTGCAAACTTACATCTGAAATATTCCGTTTCAAGGTATAAATTTATTAAATTGTTAGGAAATATGTAGTAATAGCTAAAATATGTAAAAACATGAAATTAGACCAAAGTTTTTAAAATTAAGTAAAATAAAAATTGTTCTAATTCACCCAAAATGTCTTATCTCTATAAAATATTACTGAATGCAGGTATCTTGAAAATGTGAAAATATGTATTTACATGAAAATCTGTTCCCTAATTATAAGATAATAAAAGGCTTTGTTGTTGAAATTTTAACGTTTGTGTAAATGAGTGCTTTTCTAGTGGCTTCGTTGTTGAAATGACTAACTCTGCTGAATATATTCAGATTGTGTGTGTTTCCATAAGATGACCTTCTTGGCATTTACGTATTTGGGGAACATTTCTAAGAACTCAAGTTTTCATGATTTTAACTCGATAAGCTATGACCTTGAACAACGCTCTTGGGTTCCGAGGCATTGTGCAAAAGCATAGGAATGTCATGGTTGAATGGAAAAAGAAAGATGCGAATGCTATGAGGATTATTAATATGCGAAAACTTAATTTTAAAAACGTAAGGTTCAATTGCAAAACTGCACTTCATTGATATTTACTCATTTACCTACGTAAGTTCTTATTCGTTTAATTAGTAATTTATGTAAATTAGCACATGCCAATACTGTACTACAACGGTATTTTTACTTTTTCGCATACTACATACTTGTCTCTGCAAAATTTCTCCCTTGTTGAAATTAAAAGTCCACATATTTAATTTCCATTGCCATGATTAGAAAGTTCTATTAGCAAACATGTCAATATGATATTGTATCGGCATATGTATTGCATTGCGTCGGTACCGCAATGTAACATTTAAAATATGCTCTTTCTTGCTATTCAGATATAACATTTCCAGAGCTACCGCAAATAATGAAGAATAATTTGCACTATGATGTAAAAACACTTGCTGAAGAAAGCAATATACCTATTGATTGGAATGAAATTGTGAGCGATGTAACAAGAATGTATTAAATTCGGTTGATTTTCAGTAACTTATGTATTAAGACAAATTACTGACAGTAAGACAAAATACAACATACTAATTACTTATTAAATAACTCTACTGGTTCTCTTGAAACATAAGATACTGAACATCAACAGAATTTATTAACAGACGATCAACATAACTAGTAAATAATATAAGAATATATTAACATTTTCGGAACGGGAAAAAAAGAGAAGCTGTATGCCTTCATGTCTTCGGAAATTTATTGTTTGCTTCAATATTTAATTTAAATTATTGGTCACAATTTTATACGCGATTTTATATGTCAATAATTTGCCTCCCAAAATTGACGGAGAAAAGAATTCTACTGGAGGAAAGGAAAGGTATGATTGGCTTTTATATCAAGCCCCGCCAATTTCGCTTTAAAAGGAGTAGAGAGAGGGGACAGTTTTGAGGAAGAAGCAACTCTGGTAGGTTACCAAAACCAATGACGGACTCGCCTCTTACTCCAGAGTCCAGGATTGGTCAACAGCCGACCTGTATTACCTGAGTAGTATCTTTAAAATTAATTTCATTGTAATATTTTCCACGCTAGCCAATAAAAATAACGGTATATATTTTGGTAAATAACGAATATAGAAAATACAAAAATACGCATTATATATTCTGTTCATATTCGCATGCAAAAGCTTCGACATTCAATTTGCAAAATAATTTGTTAATAAGATAATATTACGTACACCAACTCAAATCTACAAACAGAAGTTTCACTGCCGTATTTAGAATAAAATGGAATGTTAGAAAGTTAGCAATACCTAACCAGCAACCATTTCCACCACAATATATGAGAGCGTTAAGGCGGCCCATCCGCTCCCACCCCCTTCCTATATTTAGACGTATACAGCGGAGAAACTAAGCGAGTCATTGCAGCGAGCTATTTTATAAACAATTGCATATCTCGAAAACGAAAGGCGATAGCACCGATCGGATTGCAGAATTTTGCATCTCGTTTAAAGGCAGTTTAGAAAAGACAATATTTTTTTTTGCAAATTTTGCAAATTTATAAACAATTTCCAAATTTTGAAATTCTGATGTTAGAAGGGTCCCCTGATGTCCCAGAACTAAAAACTGCGAATTAACAATTTTGCAACAATTAACAATGTTATAAACAATTTCGAAATGTGTGCTATACGACCCAGGACGATCCTCTAATTGTTTCTGAAGTGAATAGTGTAAAAAACAAATTTAACGAGAAATGCAAAATTAACTAAACAGCTAAAAAAACTAAATAGCTAGTTTAATTATTGCTAAAATGTTGAATTTCGTAAACACTGATATTTGAACATTATTACTTCGCCAAAACTTCCCACTCACAAATATTTTATCGATCCTGGAGCCGCCTATGCACACTTCATTTCTTCGACTCGGTTTCGGAATATTCGTTTACATACGTAAGTTGTTTTGCATTAAAAGAGGGGATAATATTACTAAATTGAATTTTCGCAAGTAAATCTGTATTATGAAAAAAAAGCAATGCATAAACTTTTTCAAATCCACTAGTTCTATTGCATGCGGTGAATATTTTATGTTGTAATGTATGATATTAACTTTATTGATATATTTCTTGTATGCGATCGAATGGCTTCCTCTCGGACGCAACGAGACTACTCCGCCCCCCTGTGCCTTCTGCGCCAATACTCTCAACCCTTAGGATGAACACACCTATCCATAGGGAACGTTCATACTAGAGATGATGAATGGGTGAAACCTGGGGGAAATCTGCCCTATCAGCTTCTCAGGCGATGGCAGTTGGTAGAGAATGTTATTTTGTAATAGTTAACTATGAAAGAACCAGATGGCGTTATCCTCCGTACAGTGCTGCCAGAATGTGCAGAAGGATTGGGACTTCAGAATATGCCGTTGCCCATTCTATGTGGCGGCGAGGGTAAATAAGTAAATTATTCTCCAAAATTGTAGGTGAGGAAATAGTATTTCGTTTTTAGTTTCTTTTGAAATTTTGTTTTTGTTGTATCTGTTTTGTTGCATTAAATTTTTTGTTAAATGTAAATTGTTACATCACAGATGACCGCCATGACCACATGTATATCTGGAACAAAGCAATACATGTTCGAATCCCGATTTGTCATCAATGTTTTCAAGTTTTGTTTGTCATAGAAGACAGTGTACAAATTCTACTTATTTTCCACTTATTCAACAACAGTGCACAAACGACAGTGCACAAATTCCTCTTATCAATAATTAAGAATGGCGACTGATGGCTTCAACAGACAAAATTAAGCCTGGGTGGGTCTCAAAAAATGTGGTGTGGAGACAGTTGCCTCCTGAAGCCAGTTCTCCTCCAGGCAGTGCGGATCCAATCCTCTGCTGCACTTACAAATTGCCAACCTCTCCTTGTAAATAACGTTAACTCTAAAACGCTTGTGAAGTACCAGTGTGTTACTGCGGCCCGCTTAAGTTTTCTCATGCAAGGTTGCGCACCTTTTCGTCACTTTTGCTCACATCTTCCGTCTCTGATATGTACTAGGCTCGCAGAGAAAGCAGCGTGCACGCAACCCATTAGCAGATCATTCTGCTTGATCTTTGGCCTTCATTCCCTCGTCAGAACGCTGGGATGTTGACTTACATCATAACCCGCTGCTATGCGCTTGCAACGAACGGCTTGTCATTACCTGTGTTTTGGCACTTTGTGTCCCAGGCAGCAATGCCAGGCCCGCGCCCGCGATACACGCGATATACGCGATGCCCAGGCCCGCGATACACGCGTGTATCAGTCTCTTGTATCTCACTAGCAGGTAATGCTAGAAAAATGTGGTTATGACTCACGCGTGTAATTATACAAATGAAACCTATATGCATTTTACGTATACCAAAATATTATTTAAATAATGATTTGTTTGCTGAAGGGCAAATTTGCTATAACTGGCACTACCCGTCATTAGTCGTTAATAGGGAAATGAGACAAATCTCAAACCAGTCAAAAGATTGAAGACAATATAATTTTTTAAGTTAGTCAAGTTTTCAGTCAAATAATTCGTCAATTAAAAAATTTCCAAATGCCATGATTTTTGTGAAAGTTATACTAGTTAACAAAACTAGCTGGACAGAAATTTGTTAGGTAACGGAACATTTTCCTTGTGTTTCCACGAATGTGCTGCCACTGAGTGGCAGCCGGTTCTCTATCAGATTGCCGGTTCGTGTCACACGCCCGCCCCCAAGGCTCTGGGAAGCACTTGCTGAAGTGTCGCTCGTCTCTACGCTTCGCTTCCCACTCGCGCATGAGGAGAAACCGGTGTGATGAAACGTCTTGCACGAAGCCTTGTACTACCTCAAGACCCTTTCTGTTGGTCACGGCCAAAATAGTACTTGGATTTATAAGCATATAAACAAAACTTGTATTAAGAATTTGATCATCATTTTTGGCTAAAATTCTAGTCCAGAACCCATTGTTGAGTTTGTGAACACAAAAATATAAATTATATACCATTACGTTAGTAAAATTTTTCTTGTTAAGTGTATAAGAATTACATTTTGCTTGCTTAATATACTGATTCAAAAAAATCACTTATCATACAAATGCAATGTGGGGCAAAAAAATGTTAGAAAACTAACGGTGCTACCTACAACAGCTCATACTTTCCCATATAATTGGTAACTGTTATCTTATATTGTAATATTGCACCTTCTATTCTACTAACACGTCAGCTATCACTTGAAAAACGCAAATGCTCTAACTAAAAATTACACAATTAGTTTGTGTATATATATATATATATATATATATATATATATATATATATATATATATACCGGGTCTTTAGTCTAACTCGCAACCCGTATCTGAGAACACAACCACTTGTTTTGGTAATTTGGCAACGTGTGAAATACCTTTGGCTTCCCTTTCACTTTTAACGACCCACCCCTCGTCGCAGATTTCGGGGTAGGAGAACGGGGCTATTTTAGTTGGAAGAAAGCAAGCACTTGTTCTGTCCTTGGGCAGTCATTCGTTCACGTTTCATTCATTATCGTAGGAACTCGCGTTTAGGAAAGAAGAATCGCTTCGAAAATGTTGACGAAGGTTCAACGTGTGATTTTGGTGGAAGTTTACGTTGGCACTAAATATTTCTTAAAGAGTCGGGAAATGTTTCAAGAATTTTTTTTGGAAACGCCAGTTCCCAACAAATCAACAATTTGTAGATTAATCCAGCGTTTCAGAGACACGGGGAACGTGGATGGAAAGCGGAGTCGCAGTGCCTGTTTTAAAGGAGGAGAAATTATTAGAAAATTCAAGAGTTTTATCCTATTAATATTTTTATTAATTTTATTACGATTTTCCAATTTCTTTAATTTCCAGGTACCATAATTAATTATTGTTATAAATAATAAACAGCTTGGCGGTGATGTTTCACGAGATATCTTTGTAATTTCTCTCCGAGCTGGCGTTCATTAAATAATAATTATTATTACTTTGCTGTTAATAAATCGATAAATCAGTCATAACTTCCCTCCCCATCTTCTGTGTTACAGTTTTGTTTCTTGAACATACTGAAGAATACAGACTCGCCATTCCTAAGCAGACAGACTCGCCTGAAGAGACGTTTTGTTTGCTGGCTCATGCCTCCACCCACCCCACCCCACCCACCCTGCGCAGCGTGAAAAGATTCCGGCTTGTGAGCCGCATACCTGCCCGCCGAATCCCTTGAATGGGAAAACACAGAAAGAGCGCAGCTCACTTACTTCTCTGCTGTCCCAACGAGTCAGCCACGGCAGTATTGAAAGAAGGCAGAGACACGCGGTTGCCAAATTGCCGAAACAAGAACAGGCGCTAGCAATCATGGGTTGCAAGCTAAACTAAAGACCCTGTATGTATATATATATATATATATATATATATATATATATATATATATATATTTAAGCAATGAAGGATTTTCGAACGAACTACTAATATTTTGAAAAAGTGTCCATGGGAAGAGTTTAAGTTCTAATGCTAATTCTGAGGAAGATATTGCATTAACAAATAAATCTCTAGCTTCAATAATGGAGAACAAGTTACTAACAAATTTTGAACAGTTGCAATTTTTGAAATTTTAGAGGCTTTACTAAAAAACGGATCTGTACCATTTTTCGAGTACAAGCGTACTTTGCTCTATTCGGGCAAAAATTTAAAGAAGAACTTTGAAGTCATTTTTTTAAAACATTTCGAAAATGAGGAGGCTTCATTTAAAATAATCCCCCTCTAAATTTTAAAGATACGTTTTCAATTCAAGAGGCTGCGTTATCGATCGTGAAATTTCTTTTGGTGTAAATTCTGTACATGGTTTAGTGTAGATCATACAGGGACGGACGTAGGAATAGACGGACAGAAGAACAGGCAGACGTTTAGGAAAAATTAAACTTTAATCTCGCAGGGACAGGGATTGCCAAATCGTAACTTAACTTAGTCGGCCACCTATGAAACGGGTGAAAATTGTCCGTTATAATATGTTGCCGCTTAATTATGGTGATAAATTTACAGGAAGTGCACATCAGCATTGAATGTTCTAATTACTAAGCACTGAAGTGTTTCCATGAAATGTTTTTAATTAAGGTCCAGAATTGTCGGTAATAGAAGGGAGGCAGAGGAAAGTAAATATCATGTAAATGTAGTGTAATTGCCGTCATTCTCTTATTGTATAAACATATCTTTATTAAAAGAATGTTGTTATCTGAAACAAAAATTGATTCCCTTACGAAGTATCTGATACTAGAAGTTATTGTTCTAAGTAATATACCAATACATCGTGGCATAGAAAGAAATTATATCAATAGAAATGTCTACCACTCTTTCTCTTGTTATTCACCAATAGTATTAGAGGAGATTGGAACAGATTTTCCTGTAGCAATTTTCAAACTTTTCTCTCAGTGTCTTTAGCTTTAGAAATAAAGATAAAATTAGTTTAGTAACGACGAATGTAGTAACGTTGGAGTCTTATTTCGTTAAAAGTATTCAAATATTTCTTGCAGTTCAATGGGGTTGTGAAGTGCCACGAGATAGGTTGAAAATTGGAGCAGCTCAGTGCATTTAAGTGCAGTACAGTGATACTCGGTATCACCTGCAGTGGAGTTCAATGGAAAGTAGTGCTGCGTACCGCTGTTTGGTGTAGTATTTAGTATTCTCGTGTAATATTAGGTAACATGTATTATTATTATTATTATTATTATTATTTATTATTATTATTCTTATATTTTTGCGTTGATATTAATTGTGTCATGAGGTTTCATCAGAGTTTTACTGAAGTGCAGTTAAATATAATCTTATCCTATTCTACTGCAGCTCAAAACCGCTAAAGATGGCCGCTTAAATGAGGGAATATTTACACGTGTCTTGTAAAAAACATCAATGGGTCCCAAGAGAAATGGCCGTTAGGGGAGATGACCACTTAATGAAGGTGGCTGTTTGAGCAGGTTATACAGTATTTCCGTTAAAATTTGAGGGTGATTTTTTGCAGCATTACGTAACCTTCTCTGCAAGGTTTGTTCGAAAAGAAGTCTGATTTCTTCACGGTCAATAGGAAGGATGGAGGGGTGTCATTGTAGGCGAGTGCTGTGAAGGGAGCTGTCAAAGGAGTGTGAAAAACGGCGGCTTTTCCAACCTTTTTGCGAAGTGTAGATCAAGCGCCATGTGAACCGGTATCATGTGGCTTTGTCACGCTTCGACAAAACAGTTTATTAGTATTAAGTGCATTTCGCGATTTATTATAATTATGCGATTAAATTCTGCGTACAACTTGGTAACACCGCTAAAGAAACAATTGAAACAATCCGTACAGTTTGGGGGATGTTGCCATGAGATTCAATGTTTCTGAGTGGCACAAGTTTTTCCAGAGAAAGAAAGAAATAAGGGAAAAAAAGAAAGGAAAGGAAAAAAGAAACAAAAACAGAAAGAGTTTGTTGAAGACGAGGACCGCTTAGGTGATTCACAGGGTATTGGTGCCAGATGTAGAAACCGTAAATTCAGTCTGCGATAAACTATCGTCCGCATTCGACCTTCCATTGCCTTCTCGAAGCTCTTCAACGACAATGCGCTGTGCTCCACTGAGCTGTTGTGAGGGAGTACCTGGCTGGAAACAACTTTTTGCCACCCTCCATCGCAGATACCGCTCTCCCAGACATCTTCCTCTTCCCACCTCTCAAAGTCCACACTGAAATGACATGGCTGAAGTCCAGGCAGAACACACAGTGACGAGGGAACTGAACAAAATTCCAGTTGCCGTTAACCAGAAAACCCATCAAGAATGGCAGAACCTCTGGAGGCAGTGGATTAATGCACAAGGATTCGAAGAGGATTAATTTGTTGCAAGAATATTAGCAATGATTTTGTTATTGAATTAGTCCGAATTCTTTTAGGACAAACGTTGTATGCTATGTATACGAGAACGTAAAAATTAAACTATATTTAGAATATCATGTATTTTTTTATTTACTAAATAATACAGGGAGCTTTAGCGATTATTAATTAAATAGTACTGCGAGAACATAGAAATAATTTTCCTGAAATAGTGTTTTGAAATGCTCTTAGTATTTTTATCAAATTCGAAGTAAATTTACGAGATAATCAAAATTACATTAATTCTTAATCATCAATTAAGTGAAAAGTAATTTGATAGGAAATAACGTTACTAAACAGGCAATTTTGCCATTTAAACAACAATTTTAGCATGTTCTTTTAGTGATTCTCCCTGCGAAGGAGAAAATATTAATAAATCGAATTGTACTAATATTACTTAATTGAGTGTATGTAAATGCAAAGAAAAGCAATAACACCTCAGCGTTTCAAAAAAATATGAGATCAAAATTAATTAAAGACAGATCGGTCGTAATTTCGCGTAAAGAATCTCCTGGACTTAAATTGTTTGCTTGCTTTTTAATCCCATTGCACAATAAATTTACATACCCATTTCGACGCCAATTATTGAACTTTATTCCAAGATTTATATGCACTAATATTATAAGAAATTTGTGATTTACGCAGTAAAAACTTTGAAAATGTGCACCAACGTATGCTCTGTAAAGTAAATTCATCAGAACACTGTTTCTTATCATTTTAACGCACAGGACATTCACCTGGCTTACTCTTTACTACAACGCCTAATAAAATGTTGAAGAGTAATAGATAACAGATAGTAATTTAGTCATTTGAATGTCTGCCACCGAATAATTTAACAATTAATATTATTAGCAACCCCATTTGAACACAATTCCGCGAACCCCTTAAGCGCTACCTTCATGCCATGAAAAAGGTCCTTCCTTTCTTTTTCGCATCATTTTTTATCCCCTCCTGTTCAGCCGCACTGCCTTTCAGGGGTGTTAAAAATATTATATATTAATTTAGTTGTTCTATCTCACACTATTTGTCCTGGTTATTTCAGGCTAAGGTTTTGAGGCAATATTATCAATATTCAACCCAATTGATATGCAATTTGTATTTGAAACTCGTCATTGACAATAGTATTTAGAAGTGAATATTTGATTTTATCAGATGTTGTAAATTGAAGCTGTTGAATGATTTATGGATGTCTGTATTTGTCTTTTTAAAAGCGTAAGCATATTCGGTAAGGTTATAGGTAGTTTATGAAGAGTTGACATTGAAAAACATTTAAGGTGTTCATAGGATGCGTTCTTGTGTTGATCCTATTTGTAGTCTGTGTATATTTGCTTATTTCTGAGAGAGCTCTAGTTATTTTTCTTGAGAATTTGCAATGTATGATTTGTTGTTTTTCAATATGCGTATTTGCTGCATTCCTCCCCACTGAGTAAGCATATGTAATTGACGATCGTAATATTGTTTTGTAAATGGGGGTGTCACATTAAATATTTAGAGCTGATTTAGAGTTTTGCAGAGGATAGAAGTTGCCAAGTTTTGGATATATTTTATTGTACTCGAGGTCTTTAGAAGTTAATTTTATGTCAAACATTAAATTCTAAATATTTAATTAGAGTTTTATTTTATTATTGAACTTTGTATTTTAAGCTGGAGAAATAAAGGCGATGTAGAAAGTGTGAAGATATTGCTTGGGATTAGTTCGAGTTTATTTTGATTCTCCACTGTTCACAACAGGCGGTAGGTTTTTATGGAGTTCTGTAGGTTGTTATAGCGCAAATTATGTCCTCAGCTGTGACTAAAGCGATGTCATACGCACAGAGAGTGATTTCTGAATCACATGACTTTGGAATATCCGATAAGTATCTAATGAATAGTAAAAGAGAGAGGCATGAACCTTGAGGGACTTCGGCACTATTTTAATATTGACTAGTGAGCGTTCAATTGATTCTCACGAGGAAGTTATCTGAAACAAAACTGACGATTTTTACTTTCTCATATACGTACATATATACGGAGTAATATACGTAGTATAGGGAAAGTTTTGTAATGCTGCGCGAAAAAACGGAGAATTTTCGGCGGAAAAAATTCATTGCCGGACCGTGATAACCAAAAAGAGGATAAATTAAGAAAAAATCCCCTAACACGTGGTGTAGCCAGAACCCCTTATTTGTGGGTCCTTGATACCGAAAAACCAATTGAAAGGAAAACGTCCATCTGTCCGTCCGTCTGTACGTCCGTTTATGAACACTGCTAGCGCCTAACCGTACGTAGGATTTCTTCCAAAATGTATATTTCCCGATCGATCTGGTTCTAGTCAAAGCTTTGAGATTTGAGAAAGATTCTATAAAATTGGGGGGTACTTTATATGAAGCTCCCCGGACAATTTCAAAATTTTCTTAAAAACGGCACCAATTTTTTTCTTTAAATTTCTAGTGAGAACAGAGTAAAATACACTTATAAAGGTGGCATAGGTCCGATTTTCACGGATAACTCTGAATTTTCGAAAATTGCAAAAGTTTGAATTTTATTCGGCGTCTTCCTTGAACTACAAAATTGCAAATAGAGATTTTTCCTTCAAATAAAATTTTTTCTTCATAGTAAGTTTTTTCTTTAAGGTCATGTAATTTTTTTTGACAATTTTAGTAGTTTTGGCGCAATATTGCGTGTAATATGTGCAATTTAAAAGCAATACAAAAACAAGATTTTCTCAAAAACGGCTGCAAATTTCTTCTTTAAACTTTCAGTAGGTATGAGATGACAAAAACGCCATATTGCTCTATTCTTTTGTTGTTTTTTCAAAAATTGCAAAAACGTACTTTTTTGACTTTTCTCTCACGTCGTTAATATTTAAATTAGCCTTGATTTGTTGGCATTATTATATTAAGGAGTACATGAGTTTTAAATAATGTCAAGTAAAGTTTCTCGAAAACAACCGTTTTCTGTGAAACGTAGCTCAAAATTCCGCATTTTCAGAAACGCTCAAACGCCATTTTTTCGTATACGGCTTGAAATTTTTGCTTCAAAGATTTGTAACGGATAGTGATAATTATACTCTTTGATATGACGTAAGCATTATTTTGAGTTATTTTCTTGTTTTTTCCAAAATTACACAAATGTAATTTTTTTGAAAGATTTCTCACATCTTTAATACGCACATTACCAGCAATTTGTAAAGATTATTATGTTTGTGAGTGTGATTCATATAATTTCAAACTAAATGTTTTGAAAATTTAAAAATTATCTGTGAAAAAGAGCTTCAAATTTTGCGTATTTAGTTGCGCTAAAACGCCATTTTCTTTAATACGGCACAAAATGTTTAAAAGAAAATTGCCATTTAGGACAAAGTTTTTGTCTTCTTTAATATTCTAAAATGAATATTTGTTCTACCATTACGAAACCGAAAAATTAAGAAAATATTTAAAAAAATGTACTTCGGGCGATAGATGGCAGCTGGTATGAGTATGTGGCAATTCCGAATAGCTAGCGCAGACGCATGGAAATAGAAAACTAATACGAGAAAGTTTGTGCCATTCTGTAGCACCAATAGTTGAAAGGTAGTTTGGTGTACCTAGACTTAATAGTTTAAATAATAATATGGAGTGACACATTTCGTCGAGCACTGTTTCTGTATCAAGATATATTACTAATGTATTATGTATAAAACGATGAAACGCGTTGGCCGTGTACTATGTAAGTTACAGCAGTAGGGGCGTTGTTGAGTGATTGTTTCTGAATCCGAATTGTGCATTAGGTGTAGCTTTCATTTCTGTTTTATAATTGTTTAACCGTGTATACATTAGTTCCTTGAATAATTTACCAAGGGTATTTTTACCTAGATAAACATATTGATCTATAATTTGCTAAATTGTGTGGGTCTTTTCCTAAAGTACTGAATAGAAGAAAAACAGCGGTTTTCCAATATTTATGAAAATGACCTAGCCTCGATTCCGAATTGAAAATGGCGGTTAGTGACGGGATTGCCTTCTTTTGTTGGGCTTTGTTGCTAATATTATCATATCCTCTTGAATTTTGCTAGAAATGTTACGTTTTTGTCTCTTAGTTCCTGGAATTTATTGCAACTGATTCGTTCCAAAGTTTTATTACATCGTGATTTTTTATCTAATGGAGTGTGAGAACATTTCAAAAAATAACTCGGGGAGTTATCCAAGACTATTTCGAAAAACACCGTCTGGATTAAGGGCAAACTATTTTTTATTACTATATCTAGCATTATATCCGGTACAACATTGCTGTTATATGGATAGTGCGTTGGATCCTTTGGGTCTAAAATGTAAAGATCCCTGGATTGTGCTTAAGTGAATAATTTGGTACTGTGATGGGTTGAATCCGTTTTTACCCATCTTGTTTTGTTCAACTTACTACGTGAAGTTTTCTCTGTAACTTGAATGAATTCAAATAACGCGCTTTCATCGACTTTATTGATTTTCAAGACGGATTCGACTACATGTAATACTCGAAAGGATCGAGATTTTCCTCTTAAAAATTCACTATTAAAGATTACCTGCTGATGCCGATGCCGATTACCTGCCGATGACAATTTGTTCGTCACAAACAACCTTTCGCGCCCCGCCAGACCTTACAGAACTCCCAGTTCAGTCTTACTGACAGCATATTTCATAACATTGTTCCCCTTTCTAAATATTTCATCATTTTTGCAGTCTAATAATTTAAAAATAAAACATATGTTATTAGATTTTTTGGGAGGGTCGCAGGAATGTGGTACTCTGACTCCGCCACTGATTAACACCCATGTATTTCACCTCTCTTAAAATTAATCCATAACAGTATTTAATAAGAAGTCGTTTGAGATATTCAGAAACATATTTAAACTTAATCAGAGTTGAAAAAGTGACTAAACTTAATCAATCATTGAAATTGGTATTCTGTTTCTCGGAGCCGGAAGAGCTTTCAGTGCATAGCTTTATCCTTGGAAAAAGTGTTTCTTCCTTTGAAGTTGTTTGTAGTAGCTACAAGCAACATACTCTTGAACGTTGTATGTAAAAGAGTCTTGAGAGTGACAGCGAGCAGGAGACTGAGCAAGTGCGTGAGCGTGAGAAGTATACGTGTGGGCATGTAAGCAAGGGAAAATAAGGTCGTATCTTCCTCACGTACGAAGGGGCGAGCGGGTGTGTGAGGGATTGCGCGAGAAGTTGGGTACGGTAGTAGACGAAAGAGCAAGTCAACATGAAAGCGAAAGAATGCATTTCTTGTAAGAGGGCGGGGGTATGAATATTCATATGCGAGTGTATTATGATGGGACGATGTGAACTTATCAGTCATAGACAACTAATCTTTTAACCCTACCCTCTACTGACCTAAAAGCCACTCGTTTCACATATCACGACGGTGGCAGGATTTTCGACACTAGTTTGTCAGCTAGGTCGAATTGAGTCGCTGCCTGGAGGAGAATTATAGCGATTGGCTGCTATGATCGGCAGTTTTCCATGGTTTCTCCGATCAACAGCAGGCGAATGCCAGAGTAGGACCGTAACAAAAGGGCCACGGACCGCGCGCGATCATTCCTACCCCTTACATACACTTACAGTAACTACACTACCTCACATGCCGGGATACCGGTCGGGAGTTTAGAGCTTGTTCTGGCTGGGGCGGTGCCATGATGGTAGGAGATACCTGGTTAGGGAAAACCTTGCGAGCCGACAGTAGGATCTCGCCATCCAACGGGGGAAGACCACCGCCACCCCCTGAACAAAAACTTGCACTACACTACGGGACTAATGAGGCTAGTAGTTGACGCGCCCGGAATCGCTAACAATGAATCATCGTTTCACATCAAAAAGCGAACGAACGAAGAACAGTGAGTAATGAAGGGGTGGGTGCCTGTTGCAGGTTCGGGCGCAAGACGATGCTGCTGGGCGGGCTGGCGTTGGCAGGCTCCGCCGGCGCTCTGCGGGGGCTCTCGCAGAACTTCCTCATGTTCCAGATATGCAACATCCTCGAGGGCATCTTCGGTGGCGGAATCTACTCCGCCGCCTTCGTCATGGGTGAGTTGCGAAGAACGCATACTCCGCTCACCCCCAAACCCGCAAAGGAGTAGTCGTGGTTACCGATGTCTCCATATTTCATTCGATACGATATTTGAGAACTGCATCGACAAAATTAAGTATCGATGCATCAAAACTTTGTTCAAAATTTTGAATAGTTATAAAAAAGACATAAACTGGTAAATATGTAAAGTTCAATTATTCATTTAAACAATCTGCTTGCTTTAAAATATAAATAAATAAATTCTAACTTTAATATTCTACAAAAACCAGTGAACTGCTATTTTATAACTATTCAAAGTTTTGAACAAAGCTTAGATGCATCGATACTTCATTTTGACGTTGATGCAGTTCTCGAAACATAGATTCTGGCCATGTGTTATAGGAAGGAATTAACTATACATAAGAAGAGGATTTATCCACTTCTTGTTACCAGGACCCTACAATAAGGGTTTTTCTGTCGAAAATTCGCCGTTTTCTGGTGCACGATGACACTACTTTCACTTTTTACTAAGTCCGAGAAAATAAAAATGGAGTCGTTTTTGAGAAAAACTCGAAAATGTCCTTGAAGTGTCTTGTAAACAACTCAAAAAATTTAAAATATCAGTTTGAAATTCAAGAGGTCGCGATGTAAGTCAGACCTATTGGGAAATATCAATTTTGGTGCAAATCTTGCTTGTGGTTTAGCTGTGGTTCACAGATAGTCGCATGGACGGACAGACATTTTGCCATAAACCAATTTTTCGGTTAACAAGAACCCACGAAACATATATTCTGCCTACAAAGCGGGTTAGAGGAAGAAATTTAATACATTTAGAAACAAGAATTAACTTGACTGTGGCCACCGTAACTTCTGTTTCTACATCTTTCCTAGCACTACCTTAATTTCAACGCAACACCTCAAACCGAACCCTGAAGCCTGAACAAATATCCGAACCTTACACCATGTTTTCACGAGTAGGAATAAATACTCATTTGCTATGGATGGCCGTATCCAAAACTTTATAATATAAAATGTTCTGTTTTCAAACCCCTCGAGAGACAGAAATGTCGAACGAGAAGAAATAAATTAAAAAGCTAGTGGTGCTAAAATAGCACTTACTTTCCCGTATTAGAGGAAATAGCTACGAAGTGCTGAAATATTGCACTTTATGGGCTACTAACATCTTAGCTTACAACTCAGTTTCCATCGCAGTGTTGTCAGAACTATGTGAATTCTACAACTGCACAAAAATAGAATACAAAAGTTTTGTAAACCTGTATTGGAAAAAGAATCCTGACACCTTGGACAATATAGAAATGCATTCCATAGGACCATGATTAGAGAAGAGTATTTTAAAACTATGCAAAAAATTCTCTACTCACTACAAATGGTACAGCATTTGGCGCGAAAACTAAATATTTTCATGCAAATATCAACATAAATTAGATAATTATAACTCCTTTTCATACAGCTCCATCAGATCACAACAATGACACATTATCCACAGATATTAGCGAGCGCAAAGTGAATTCAATTGCTGCAGTCTGCAGATTCTGCATTGTCGCTATTCTGAGAGCAATTAATTATGTTTACTTATTTTAAATATTTCAATATAAACAATTTCTAAAATATTAATGTGTAAGTGTATAACAAAAGTTCGAATGTAAGAAACGAAGAAAGAAATAATATACAAAATTGCACATTCTAATCTACGACGCACCCAGCTGTCCGAAGCGGAGTAAATTTACAGCGGGCTATTATGTTTGTCATACAATTATAGAAAAACTACTCGTATTTTGAAAAAATTAAGCATGACCTTATTTAAAGATGTTTTGATAAATACATGTAATTGAGAAAAATTGTATTTTTTAAATTGTAGTTGTAAGAAAACGACGAAAATGAAGCGCAGTCAATTCCGAGCGAGCTATTATGTTTGTCAGGAAATTATAGAAAACTACCTATATGTTCAAAAATTCAACATGACCTAATTTGAAGATCTGTTTTTGATGAGCACATTTCATTAAAAAAACAATCGTGTCTGCACAATTGTAGATGTAGAAAGTGTACAATTGTAGTAGTGCACAATTGTAGTAATGTACAGTTGTAGAAAGTGTACAATTGTAGTGCCACAGAAGGGCACAGAGTTTTCCGTATTAGTTTTCTATTTCCTTGGGTCTTCGCTAGCTATTCGGAATTGCCCCATACTCTTTCTTGCCAGCTGCCATTTATCACCGCAAAAACTACATTTTTTTGTCATTTTCTTTATTTTTCGGTTTCCAATTGGTAAAACGGAAATATTAATTTTAGAATATTAAAGAACACAAAAACCTAGCCCTAAATGGCAATTTTCTTTTAAAAATTATATGCCGTTTTAAAGAAAATTGCGTTTTAGCGCAACTAAAAATGCGAAATTTGAAGCTCTTTTTCACAGAACATTTTTGAGTTTTCAAAATACTTTGTTTGAAGCTATTTCAAGCACTTACACTCACAAATATAATGTTTACAAATTGCTGGAAATGTGCATATTAAAGATGTGAGAGATCTTTAAACAAAATTACATTTATGTAATTTTTGAAAAAACAAAAAATAACTCAAAATAAAATTTACGTCACAGTAAAGAGTGTAATTAGCACTATCCGTTACAAAAGTTTGAAGAACACAATTGCAGCCATATATGAACGTTTCTGAAAATGCGGAATTTTGAGCTACTTTTCACAGAAAACTGTTGTGTTTTCGAGAAACTTTACTTGACGCCATTTAAAGCACATGTACTAGTAAAAATAATAATGTGAAAAAAAACCGCGTAAGTATATTAACGACGTGAGAGACAAGTCAAAAAATTATATTTTTGCAATTTTTGAAAAAACAACTACAAAAGAATAGAGCTACATGGCGTTTTGCCATCTCATAAAATACATTAGGCACTATACCTACCGAAAGTTTAAAAAAAAAATTGGAACAGTTTTTGAGAAAAACTTGTTTTTGTAATTTTTTAAAATTGCACATATTGCACGCAATATTGCGCGAAAACTACTAAAATTTTCAAAAATGCACATGACCTTAAAGAAAGAACTTACTTTGGACAACAAATTTTATTTAAAAGAAAAATCTCAATCTTCAATTTTGTAGTTCCAGAAAGACGCCGAAAAAATTTTAAACTTTTGCAATTTTCGAAAATTCAGGGTTATACTTGAAAATCGGACCTATTCCACTTTAATAAGTGTATTTTACTCTATTCTTGCAACAAATTTAAAGAAAACGTTTGGAGCCGTTTTTGAGAAAATTCTGAAAATGTCCGGGGAGCTTCATGTAAAGTACCCCAAATTTTACAGAATCTTTCTCAAAAGCTCAAAGCTTTGACTAGAACCAGATCGACCGGGGAATAACCATTTTAGAAGAAATCATACGTGTGGTTTAGGCGCTAGCAGTGTTCACAGACAGACGGACAGGCAGGCAGACAGACAGACGGACAGGCAGGCAGACAGGCAGGCAGACAGGCAGGCAGACAGGCAGGCAGACAGGCAGGCAGACAGGCAGGCAGACAGGCAGGCAGACAGGCAGGCAGACAGGCAGGCAGACAGGCAGGCAGACAGACAGACAAACGGACAGACAGACAAACGGACAGACAGACAAACGGACAGACAGACAAACGGACAGACAGACAAACGGACAGACAGACAAACGGACAGACAGACAACGGACAGACAGACAAACGGACAGACAGACAAACGGACAGACAGACAAACGGACAGACAGACAAACGGACAGACAGACAAACGGACAGACAGACAAACGGACAGACAGACAAACGGACAGACAGACAAACGGACAGACAGACAAAACGGACAGACAGACAAACGGACAGACAGACAAACGGACAGACAGACAAACGGGCAGACGAACAGACCAACGGACAGACGAACAGACCAACGGACAGACGAACAGACCAACGGACAGACGAACAGACGAACAGACAGACGAACAGACGAACAGACAGACGAACAGACGAACAGACAGACGAACAGACCAACGGACAGACGAACAGACCAACGGACAGACGAACAGACCAACGGACAGACGAACAGACGAACAGACGAACAGACGAACAGACGGACAGACGAACAGACGGACAGACGGACAGACGGACAGACGGACAGACGGACAGACGGACAGACGGACAGACGGACAGACGGACAGACGGACAGACGGACAGACGGACAGACGGACAGACGGACAGACGGACAGACGGACAGACGGACAGACGGACAGACGGACAGACGGACAGACGGACAGACGGACAGACGGACAGACGGACAGACGGACAGACGGACAGACGGACAGACGGACAGACGGACAGACGGACAGACGGACAGACGGACAGACGGACAGACGGACAGACGGACAGACGGACAGACGGACAGACGGACAGACGGACAGACGGACAGACGGACAGACGGACAGACGGACAGACGGCACAGACGCACAGACGCACAGACGCACAGACGCACAGACGCACAGACGGACAGACAGACGGACAGACAGACGGACAGACAGACGGACAGACAGACGGACAGACAGACGGACAGACAGACGGACAGACAGACGGACAGACAGACGGACAGACAGACGGACAGACAGACGGACAGACAGACGGACAGACAGACGGACAGACAGACGGACAGACAGACGGACAGACAGACGGACAGACAGACGGACAGACAGACGGACAGACAGACGGACAGACAGACGGACAGACAGACGGACAGACAGACGGACAGACAGACGGACAGACAGACGGACAGACAGACGGACAGACAGACGGACAGACAGACGGACAGACAGACGGACAGACAGACGGACAGACAGACGGACAGACAGACGGACAGACAGACGGACAGACAGACGGACAGACAGACGGACGGACAGACGGACGGACAGACGGACGGACAGACGGACGGACAGACGGACGGACAGACAGACGGACAGACAGACGGACAGACAGACGGACAGACAGACGGACAGACAGACGGACAGACAGACGGACAGACAGACGGACAGACAGACGGACAGACAGACGGACAGACAGACGGACAGACAGACGGACAGACAGACGGACAGACAGACGGACAGACAGACGGACAGACAGACAGACAGACGGACAGACAGACGGACAGACAGACGGACAGACAGACGGACAGACAGACGGACAGACAGACGGACAGACAGACGGACAGACAGACGGACAGACAGACGGACGGTCAGACGAACGTTTTCCTTTCAATCGGTTTTTCGGTATCAAGGACCCACAAAAAAGAGGGATTATGGCTACACCACGTGTTAGGGATTTTTTCCCTTAATTTAGCAACTGGTTTTTCGTTATCAGCGCCCGGCAATGAATTTTTTCCACCGAAAATTCGCTGTTTTTTCGCGCATCATTACATAACTTTCCCTATACTACGTGTATCATTCCGTGTATACGTACGTATACGGAGAAGTAAAAATTATCTACATTTTCGGGACCACGGACCTACAAAACGAAATTTTGTGCCGTAAAAATTACTGTTATTCGCCGCTAGAGAGCCTAAACTCTCATTTCTACAAAATCCCGGAATGTATTCGCTGCTTGAATGTCAAATAGAACTCTGCATTGTGCTTTAGCTTAAACGAGGGGTGTACTTTTGTTGGTAACGACGAGGGATTTTTTTTCATACTGGGTTACTACCGGTTTGCATGTTGTTGATTTTTCGCATTTTAAAATTCTTTGGCTGTGGGAAGATTTGAATCCGCTTCTTGGAATTGATAGATCGACGATGTGATAACAGCTAATTGCAGAAGCCTCCAAATGCCCTCGAGCTCGGCAACCTTTGCGTGTTACTACGGTTCGTAATCTGAGCGTTGGCATGCCACCTCTATTGTGTAGGCCTCGCAACACTCTGATTTCGGAGAGAATAGGGGCATTCATATCGTTGAAAATCGATGTTTCCACACTTGCTTCTGTCATCACTTCTTTGTCGTTGGGGAACTCAAATATTTTTTTCGAAAACATAACTAAACATAAAGCTCGTCTTTATTATACAAATTCAAGGACATTCTACAGCACATTCAGCCAATATTTATGGCGTTTCTCTTAGAAAGTTGGTCAATCAATATTTCTCTCACGAAGTTCAGTATTCCATTTCACCACCTCTATGATTTATCACCATTATTTCATTACCGCTTGTAGTTCAACGTGAAGTACAAGATTGTATGCTTTGTTTGGCAAAATTGAATGGTCGATATTGAAATTGTAATTAAACGAGTCAAAAACCACTCAAACTCTTGACTCAGTTGAGGCTGCGAATACAGCTTGAATTGTTTGGGAGAGCTTCTAAAAATATCGTACAGCAGAAACTTTTTTTTTAAACCATTGACAGAAGGGAAAGTTTTGAAACATTACGTATTGAAGAAATTGTCAGTTTTACCTTTGTCTTGGAGCAAGGAGAGCGTTTTTCCTACTTATTCTGTTCGTTATTCGTGCATATGCGTAGCCGCTGTTTTGGCGCGCTACAAGGCACGGTGCACGGAGAGTACAATCCCCATTAGCCCTGGAAACTACCACCCTTGCGTAATAATACAACTTTCACTGAACGTGCCACCAGATTCTATATTGACGAGGCAATTCTTTACGAAATCGCTCTGCTCTGATTTTTTTTTTCAACAATGATTCTGCCACTTATGTGGAAAACGCTGATTTCTGGCGACAATCTCTCAATGCTGCCTGCGAAGTTCCCGATAGATGACGCAATCTTCCGGTCACCTGTGAAAACAATTAAAAAATTCAAACCAGTTCAGTCCGTTCAAAGAGTTTAGTATGAAAGAATGAATTCCCACTTCTCTCTGTAAGTCAGCCCGCGAACTTTTAAGGAGAATATAACCTATCTCGAAAGCGCGACGTTTGAAAGGAATGTTCTTCGCTGTTAATTATCGCCAAAGAATTTTTATAAATGATTGGATTTTACGTAAGGCACCAAATTTGAATTTGTCGTGACAGACTCGTCCAATGTGATGATAAATGAATACATCTGCTCCAATGGGCTATTCCGTGTAAATTCTGAATTTTTATTTTATTTTCATAAAACGCGTAATAAAATTAATACTTCTATTACTTTATTGAATCTATGAAACAATACCCCATACGTTCGTACAAGATATTCAGAGAAATTTATTTGTGGGCCGACAGAGTCATCCGTACGGAATCGCGGCGTCAAACTTTACTTACGAAAGACTTATCTTTAATCACTGCTTGGATTATGGGAATTTGTCGACCGTCATGAAATTAAACAGATTTGACCATTAAAAACCAAAACGTTTATAATTTAGCTTCTTCTTGCTTTCAAAACAAAAATAACAGGATCAATATATTTTACTACAATGGCAAGAAGAACCAACAAAAACACAAAAATCTTTGTCAGCTTCTCCCAATTATTCCGTATTTACATACACACATTCTCCTTAATTTCTTCATACACACATGCCCATATTACCCTCGCTTGAATAAGTTATCTCTAAGGACAATATTTGACCTTCCTACAAGTGTGAATCGTCTATCTTTCACTTCCCTTTTCGTTCCTCTGCGCTCTTGTACATCAATATTCGGTCGTCCTATCCGGTCTTCAGTGGCATCCTCCATCGCAGCGTCGGACCCGTTCCATATCAGTTTGTCACTTTTACTTCATCACTATGCAAAACTCCTTTCCATGATTAATATTTACGTTCGTTCACTATTACATTATACACTTATATCCGATTACTGCGTTTTACTTCCTCTCGCGACCACAGTTCGAGCGATTTTTCCTAGGCTCATAGGTGCTGATCCGTCCGATTGCCACCACCACTGTTCGAGATCTTCTGCTTGGCAGTTTCGTAAAACGCGCCGCTCACTTGTTTCTTCCGATGCGCAGTGTTACACCCAAAATTGTTTCTTTTTGGTCACTTTTGCGTCGCTGTTCTCCTCGTTCACTGCCTACCTCGCTCCTGGCTGGATAATCGTTCAACTTGTGTCTCGGGAGAGCAAAGTGAGGAGCCACGAATGTCCACGAAGACACCCGAGCGGAGTCGAGCGATCGGAGAGCTTGAGCTTGCGCCACTGATGTTGCTCTGTGCATCTGTTCTCTGGAGACAAGCTATTTATATTAAATTAGCCCAATTAGCAAATAAATCAATGTATCTTACTGATATTTTAATTAACTGTTTATTTTACGTGTTTAAATAATTATATGTTTTACTTGCAAAATATATTTATTAGTATCCGAGAAAATTTTTACTTTTGGTAAGTTTATTGTCTATCACTCCAAATAAATTAAAAATAACCAAACAGTTTTTAATTCTAAAAGTAATGACTTAAGACAAAAATACTACAATAATTATATTAATCTACAATCTCTTAACAAGTTCCTACATTATTACTTTAATTGATTGAAAATTGTGAAAGTTGGAACTTTTTAGATATGGGATAATGTAAGGAAAATCAATTACCAGGAATGTGAAAAAGAAAATTTAAGATAGTGCATTTACAGTTTATTAATAAATTTTTTCTTTAAAATTGCCCAGAAGCATACATTGCATCTTCAACATCTTTTTTCTTTACTTCTTTTATTGACTTGACAAACCTTTTCTTCTTTGATTGACTTGGCTTTTTTTTAAGCACTTTTAAAGACTGGTTGCAATGCCATTTCACTTTTGTGGAGACGACGTTTGTCTCTCATATGTTTACTTTCTTAGGAGATGTCACTTTCATTCCTGAAGCATGCTCTTTGACTCTTTCACTGGCCTCACATCCCATATTGAACTGGGACACTGCTGATGTCAGCAATTTCAATATTTTTTTCTGGAAAGAAATGTTTCTTTGGGGCACTTGCTCCAAACAACACTATGCAAACTTTCATTTGCATTCTATGTTTTCCCATATACACATTCCAGTAATTCATTTTTTGCAAGCTTCTGATACATAGGAATTATTTTACAAATAACACTGGGAGACTACAGTTTTCATGTTGTATTTGCCATGTTTTGAAATTTCATTCCCATGAGCTCGATTGTAGAAGCACCATGCATTTTCTTCTTTAGGGCATTTAAATGCAATGGCTTCAAGTCTGTTGGCATTGCATGGTATAAGGTGGCAAGTATTGCAGACTTCATCTTCTGCACCTCTGGAATATTCTTCTGGATGGCATTGTGATAATTTGCTATGACAAATAATTATGTCATCCTTTAAATTGACTTGCTTTTTACCAAGTGTAACACCCTTCACTTTCTATTCTTGGATTATTTTTGTAAGCCTGTTTTAAATCTTTACATCACATGTTTTTATACGTTCTTCTTTTCTAATAATAAAGTTGTCTCCATAGATGTTTAGTTTCAGATGGTGATTGAAAGTCTTTGCATCATCATCCGACAGTATTGTTGTATATCTAAAATGATGAGACAGGACCCTCTTCCACAATACCTCACTTGCAGCTACATCCATTGCATTTGAAGATCCATTAAAAATTACTAATTATGAATTTCTTTCCATTTTTTATACTCACAGCTTTTTGTCTCATAATTTGCTCTTGTTCTTTTGACAAGTGCCACAGTATTTTGACAAAACATGAAAATCAGCCACAAGACCAGTCAAGATATCCATTTCATAACGAGTCAACAATTCCCATTTCATAACGAAATGTAGTGCCTCGTTTATGCCATGTTCCATCATACAATACTAATAAATTTATAACTTCATCACTTACTGAATCTAGAACATCTATGCAAGTTTCATGTATGGCTGCATATGAAAGCCTCAAAATTTCCTCTTATTTTTGCATTATTTTAAATAACAGAGAGAACATGAGAATTGTAAATTGAAACATTAATTCATGGTAACCAATTACCATTGAAACTGCTCTATTGCTGAATGGCCCCTACCTATTTGCAAAGAAGCACCCACAATTTTCCTATTCACTTGGCCTACTACAAGATGATGTTACAGGTACACGATGGCTATTTGAAATTTTATTTAACAATTGTTCATAATTATTACACTTGTTCACTAACTGAAAAGCAAATTACATTGATTGTTGTACTTCAATGCATACATTTGAGGATCAACAGACAGCACTCACACGTATCCTTTCAGTAAATGTTCCCAAACAGACTTGTGAAGTAACATGTAAGTGTAATTCTCTTCTTCGGATATTCACTGTTCAGCAGGAAAAACATAGTGAACTTGGAAAGAATGTTCGCACTGGCTGATGGCTTGACCGGTGAGATTTTGGCAGAAAATGAACAATGCTTGACATCTGATACTAAAAAAGTTTCTACTTCCTCAGCACTGGCATTTGTGACTACAATCTCCTGCCGTTTCTTCTTTACAAAAGCTGCATTTTTATTACCACTGCACTCTTTTGCACCGAAATAATTCTAACCTGAACTAATCGACGGAAAATAAATTGAGAATATTAAAAAACACCTACCAAATAACTATGTTATAGAAAAGTTAAAATAAAGAATCTAATGTGAATAATAGTTTGGAATTTTTCGTTTAAAACGAAAGTTCGCAACAAATCTTGTTAATGGCGTTAACGACCACTTAACATTAGAAATATTAAATTTCTGACAGATTTCGAATTTAAGATTAGCGCCACGGAAGTCCGTCGGCTCGCGCATGGACTCGCTCGACTCCGCTCGGGTGTCTTCGTGTACGTTCGTGGCTCCTCATTTTGCTCTCCCGAGACACAAGTAATCGTTCATCGGCGTCTGACACAGTTGGTGTCACACACTCCGTGACATCTGGTCTCCTTGTTAATTTCTGATTTTAATTATTTTAACGGAATTTCCTCACGTGTCCATTGTCATCTTATTACTAAGAAATTTACACTATTTTCCTTGTCTTTGATTCGCCGCTTCCCTTATATACCCGTTGTTTATGTGTTTACTATTCGTATACTGTTGATCCCCATTGTTGTCCTTGAACACATTTTAATACCACGTATTTTTAATTATTTTAGTTTGGCCCTCTAATTTTCCGTTAATTACTAGGGGTTAATCGCAATTATTTTTATTCGGTTAACAAACACAATTAAATTAATTGTATTTAGGCCGACTAATCTATTCATACAATTAAAATTTACGAGTACAGTGTTTGACCATTTTAATTAAATTTTAATTTTTTAAATTTCTATTATGTTATTAAATGTTATATTTAGATTTATAATTTTAAAAATGCTGCCATTTCAGCACAAATCGAGCTTCATCATAAGAATCTTGCTGGGCGGCGTATACGGGAAGGCGTCTTTGAGCGGTCCGAAAGGCAATGTTTAGTTCATTAATTATAATAATATAAATCAACGAATCATTGGCTTCCGAGTGGTTCAGAGCCGTCTTGTCGAACAAAACAATGATAGTCGCAAGTATTGTTTTCGAGCTAACTCACCAGGTGACATCAGCATGATCCAAATGACATAACTGGGGTGTGACCAAACACATCCATCTGAACCATCATACGTTAATGTGTACCTCCTGTAAAAATAATAGAAGGTTAGAAAATATGTTAAATATACTTGCATGCCGCGGGCACATCGGGTTTCTGCTTCTCAATGTCGAAGAACCAATGCCCGGAAAAATAGGCGCTGCGCCGTGCGGCATTGCGGTCTGGTCAAGGGCGTGGGCATTGTCATTAGCTTAGTGCAGGGCTGTCAAACGGAGCATGTACGTGCTCGGAGCGTGCTTGCGTTCTGCAAGGGCACGCAGTGCCCGCGGCGAAGGGAAGCCCGCGCACCGATTTCTCAGTCAGGGATGCACAGAAGGCAGTCATGGCGGGACGCAAGAAGACGTATAACAAGTTTCAGTCCGAATGGGCTCTTAATTTCGTGTACAGTGAATGTGGAGGTGATGCACTTTGTTTAATTAATGTTCATCATTACTCTATAATTTTTGAAGTGGTTTTTTACATGTATTTTCACACGAAAGATATGAACATAGAATTTCTTGAAATGCTTACTTTCAATAATAGTATTTTTCTGAAATTATGTTGTATAAAACTTATATTCATTTGGTGTGTATTTTGGTTTATATATATATATATATATATATATATATATATATATTCTTCCAAATTTTCATTTGAGTTATTTGTATTTAGTGTTAATAGTTCACATGTATTGCATTCCCTAATATTCAGTAGACATATGCGTTAATATTTCGTTGCTGTAATTATCAATGCTTTTATAACTGCAGTTTCTGTTTACATGTCAATTTCCGTTAAAAGTTGGTAAAATTTAATAAATGTCTATGATATAGCAACCCGTGTACTTGACCAACCCGCCGCATTCGCACGAAGTTTTCTCACCCCTGCTTCCCGCCTGTGACACAAATGACTTCGCTAAGCTGATATCGCCGCGTGTCCCAAACCTTTGCGAAGGCCATTCGCGTGCTCGTTTGTCTGACCGATCGTGCGTAGGCTTAGTGTTTCACTAATGTAAATTAGAAAAAATACATCAGACGTAGGCTTAGTGTTTCACTCATTTGAACTCGGACACTCTCTCACAATAGGCAGGGCTGCACAAACCCCGCGGGAACGACGATTTGCGTCATGAAAAGTTTGGAATTTTGGTATATTTTGCAATAACTTCATGTGCGTGATAGCTAATTTTTTCACAGCACATTTAAATAGTGAATATCTCTCTAAAGAAAAAAATTAGGCCAGATTTCGACCTGTACCTCTTGAAAGGTCCCCTGCAAAAAGTAACAGGAACGAGACGACTACTTTTTTTTGCGAAATGTAGTTTACGATTTTGGTAATAGTGCTCAGGATGTGCACGATCGGTAGATATATTACTGTACAGTGATGATACAGCAAAGCATTAAATTATGTATTTTTTTCTAATTTACAGGGTAGCAAAATAGTACCTCTTTAAGCTTCATTACTCATAAACATGTTTCTCAAGCTCATTAAGCGTTTATATGACACTGGGAATATAACCAGGGGAAACAATAATGCATCTCGAATTAGTATGTGTTGAGAACAAGTTGTTCACTTCAAAGAAAGATAAGTTCTCACTTCGGTCTGTAGGTAATTTGTGTGCATGTTAGCTCATTTTTTGGTGTCCTTAATCAATTTTTATAATTATTTTTTTAGTTCGAAAGCATACCAGAATAATTTTACAGTAGATCCATTAAACTTTTCATTAATCTTTAATTGTTTGTTCCGGAGATAATAAGATATCGGCGCGTAAAATCATACTTTTGAGTAGGGTTGTTATCTCAAACAATTTTACTGGAGTTTATTCAGCAAAGGTTTTTATACGAGTATTTGTTGTCTTATATATGAAAACAAAATTTTATTTTCCCAATTAAGTGAATCTAAGGACATGGTCGTGAGTGTGAATTGAATCTAAAAAATCTATTGGCTAGGACCCGTGTCAAGAAGTGCCTGACAAAATACACCATTTAGCAGCCTCCATAATTGTGAAAAAAATGTTGACCGACAAGTGCTTTTAATTACGGAAAGGAACTCTTCACAGAAAAAACGGAATAAATAGTAAAAAATAAAAAGACTTGTATAATGCCTCAAACGTAGAGAATATTACTACCGTCACATGGAGGCATTTTATTCATAATAATTTTAAAAAATACGCTCTCGACTGATACATGGAATCAGAAAAAAAATGTTCCTTTGGCAAATTTTACGTGGGCTTTGTGCTAGCTTTCCGTGATGCGATTCCAGGTTCGACTGCCAGTCAGGGCAAAAATAGAGCTGTTTTTCTATTACAATCGTTTCAGATTCTGTTGTTGGAAAGGCTCAGGCAGGACAAGTATGCGAGATACGGTGAACGGAATGTATGCTCGGTCCAAGTCTCCCTTATCCTGAAGCGTGGTTAAAAAAAATCAGGGCCTACACTTGAGAACTCCGTTAACTGGCGAAAGTATCTTTAATCCGACCCTCAAATTTCAAATACATACACACAAGTAGTTAAGTTTATTTTTCTTTCTGTCTGTAAATATAACAAATTCCTCATATTGCATTTTTTTATAGACAGAAATATTCAGTTTTTTATAGTACATTTACATAAAATTAAAAATAATATAATACAAAGGTACGTTCCATTTAGTGACTTGTGTACATCAATGTTACGTAATTCTTATTTTTTAATTCTGTCCACTGTTTTAAAAATGTTGTTGTTACTTATTCTTTTCGTCATTTTAAATTAGAGCCTGAAAATGGAAATAATGATTTCCGAAACGACGCTATTTCAATTGTCGATTGTTTATTATACAATTCAATAAAATTCCACACATATTTTATTATTTTTAATTTTATGTAAATCTGATGTCCAAAAAACTGAATACTTCTATCTATAAAATAAAGGACAAATACAATCTGATGTAATTCGTGTAAGTACATTTTCCCGAGGTTGTAAACCGGGGTGCAAAATGAGTGCTCGCCGTGGGCGCCTTGGTTTATTTTTTTAGTTATTTACGTAAAAAACTGTTAAAAACTATGTGTGACGAGCTATGGGAAGAAGTGAATTCTGTGCACGTTTTCATAATTCTGTGATATCTATCCTAAACCGTATTCTGGTTGAATTTTGAATACAGAAAAAAGCTGGTTTTTTTTCAAGTTTTGTTGACAAAATATTCGCTCCTACATAATAAAATCTATTTTTAAAGATAAATTAGCTATAAATTTGTGCCCTTAACCCTCATCATGTTCTTCGCGAAAGAATAATACTTTTTGCCGCTACAATATGGAGAACGATAATTTGAATAACTATATTTCCCACTGAAATTTAGAAGTGCACAAATAATGAAGTTACATTTATGTCCAGAAGCAAAACAAGGGGCCATCTCAGCATTTGCACAAAGGATCAGGGAAACTGGACGAAAAACCTGATCGAGATGGGTTTGCTCTGCGCAGGTCTCGAGCTGATGGGCCCGAAGAAGCGCGTGCTGGGCGGCGCCATCATGAGCTCGTACAACGCCTTCGGGGAGATCGCCATGGGCGCCATCGCATGGGGGCTGCAGAGCTGGCGCCTCATCCACGCGGTCATCTACGGGCCCGCCATCCTCTTCATCTTCTACATATGGTGCGTCAAGCAACTGGTGCTGTTTGCGTCGCTTTTTGTGGGGGAGTCTGCAATTGGAGTTATCTAGTACGATGTAGCCGGCTTCCCGACAAATTATTCGTTGCAGGACTCGTCTGACCTGGTAAATGCTAAAGGGCATCTAATGATGTAAAGCACAGTTCAGGGGCTGTCCGTTTGAGGTTAAGTTCTTCTACGCAGTACGTTTCATTTTTAAAATAATTATTTACTAAGTGTGGCGTTTTCTCACGTGTCCAGCTAGTATTTACTCATACGTTATGACCTGGGCTGATCGTTTCATGTAAACTAGTATCACATTCACGTTCCTACAAAACGTGAAATGTGAAATACTACTTACAAGGCACAGTTCATGAAAAAATATTCAATATAGAAAACAAAAATAAATTGTAAATTATTATGGAATTAAAATATAAATTGAAGATGCACAGTAAAAAAAGAATTAAATGGAAAAATGTTTATACTATGAAAAACATTTCTTACAACACTTATTTAACCAAAACATTATTTTCAGAATTGTTTTAAATTTCTATTAATATAAATAACACATTTTAGTGATCATAACGTAAATTAAATGTATTTTGTAGATAGTTTTAGTATGAAGTCGACTACTTTTCTCCCCATCTTGGCTCTGCTCAGGTAGTCAGGAAGGACGGGATAAACATTAGTCGGAGTTTTGCAAACAGTTGTCATTGTGCTAATGAGTTGCTGACATATTTAAAGTAAGAAAGAATGTGTTGTATCATTGTCAATAATTTGAACGCAAATATGAAAACCGTTCTTTTTAGGTCAAAGAAGGCTGATATTTTCTTCCAGGAGAAAAATTAAACAATAATAAAAACACAAATCTGAATAGTTTTAAATGCTTAATTTCTTGAATTAAAATATTGTTTTAAATAATCTAATTTAATATTTCTCCATTTTTCGGAAACGCCCACACCATGAAATATAGTGCGTATTACCCCTTTCAACTTTCTCCCAAGCATTGTTACATCCTCACATAGTAATCGAGTAACCAGCGTGTGTTCATCCGTCCGTTTGCCACTCACTGGTGGAGTCCTTCCGATCCACCAATCGAGACAAACGAGGTATCACTCGACCCCTCTCGATCTCCTAGTAGGGAACTCATCAATTTTTTTCGGATATATCCTTAATATTCTAAGAAATTTCTCTAAAACAATAAGTTTTTTATAAGCAACTAAATTGCCTTAAGGGAGAATTACGGCACTTACACAAATGCACTTACACAATAGGTCATTCGAAATCTTTCGATAAGGCAAATCGATTGGCACAATTCTTCAGCGATTACATGTAGGATATTCCATTGATTCTTTTTCATACACTGCTTCTGAGAATAGAAAAATTAGCTATATGACTTTTAAAAAATTTTAATCATTAATTCCATAGACGATACAAATGTCAGAAGATACAATTGTAAACTTGAAAGTAGCCGCCGTGAAGAAGCTACACTAAGTTCGTATTTAGTACTCGTGCATTCCACATATACACGTTAACTACGACAATACCGACAACACCGAGGTGGCAGAGAAACGTATTACTATAATTTTACACAAGCAGACTAAAAATAAAAACTAAATATGTCATATCAATCAAATTAACTTGACAAAAATCAAACGCATTGTCTTTAAAACAGTAAGCGTTTTGCAGATTGTGTTAGTTATCAAATATTACTCCGAAAATTACAAATGATTCCGTGGTATGGGAAGTCAAGACACACGAATAAATTCATTCCGCTTCATTTGCTCGGTCGTGACTTCAGTCCATTCAATGCAAATTTCGCATGTAGTACAAACAATAGCAGTTCAGGATCTTAATGCGGCTCGCTCGGTTTCATTAATGTACACACGATCGAGTTCGACCTGTTAGTCACAGGCCTGACTATCAAGGTCAAAGGCTCAAGGCCTTTTTCCTCGGAACGAGGTTCAATGAACGCTGAAGCAGCGATCAACTTACGATTATGTGAAGCGAATATGGCTACTGCATTTGAATAATGGCATCTTGGGAATAAAGCAGTGAACCCTATTTTGGTCACTACAGTTCATTTCACTCAGCTCTTTTCATATTAGGGGTCTATTCATGAAAACACCTGTTTTTTATAGTAGCGCTCTCATAAGTCATTTCTGTCAGAACGGTGAATGCAGTATTGAATTTTTAGGACAATAAATATTTTTTTAAATATGCGAGAACTGTAACACACTGGTAATGTAGAAGAAAATCGAAACCTTTGCAGACCTATTCTGCGCCGCATTTTTGGCGATTTATCTTTTCTAGGGGCTTAGTGAGAACGTTAAACATTTCATTGCCTTGTGAATTTCAGGAGTATAGCTCTTCTTCCTTACATCAGTTATGGATATTTATAATTATAATCATACGGATGAAAGCGATTCAACACTATAAGTCGACTTTCTGGATAATTAACTTTCACAACTCGAATACGTAAAAGTGATGGAAAACTCAAACATTCTTACATAGTAAATTTCTTTTTACTTTCATAGTGGAGATATCAAGATTCCATAGTATATTTTCTTATAAGAAATACACTCAATTATATTCAATGTTTCTTTCAGTAAAAAACGGGAGTATATTTTTCAAATGTGGGAGAAAGGGTGAAAAACTCAGTAACAGCTATAGTGAGAGAAATATTTTAATCTAGAAAACTCGTGAATAAATACCGGTAATTTCATTGTCTGCCACTTTAGTCAACATGCAGAGCATACTCCTCTTTGTTTGTTAATAACCTAATGTAGCTCACTACAAAATTCCCCTCTTGGAAATTACAGCCCAGATGAAATTTCGTAAAATCTACGCTCTCTTTTCTACAGCAAGCAGCAAAATTTTAAGTACGTACTACGGAAATCTCCTTTAGTACTTCCAAGGTTCTTCTGAAATCTCACAAAACGTCCGACTAAAAGGTCATCCATCCAAGTTACTTAACTATAAAGGGGAGGGAGGGGGGTCTGAGGCAACGTTATGCCGTGTTACATAGAGATAGGGAAGTGCGTTACAAGGGGGAGGGGGTAGTGAAAATACTCGAAATTTGCGTTAGGTAATTTATGGACGGCCCCTAAATGCATTTAGTATCAATCCAACACAATCAGACTTTGGAAAAATAAAGATAAAAATTGTTACTGAAATTTTCCCGGAAGTATGCAACGACGGATCTGTTTACAGCTACCCGTAATAACGTTGATCGTCTCAAGGGCAGGGCCGAGGGCACGGCCGAGAGCAGGGCCGAGGACAGATCAAAAAAAAGAATGGGTGGATAAAGAGGGTGATTCAGTCCTCGACTGATTCAGTAACCGTACGCCGGAGGTATATCCCATATGTAATGTACAGAATGAATTTGCTAAAATTGGATACTCTTCATCGTTTAGCTTTGTAAATAATTAACGTTAAACTTTGGACTATGCGCTTGTGCTCCTGTAACAAGGGCTACGGCAAGTAAGAGTCAGGCTTCACCTCACATTAGGGTTCGCCACGTCTCTGGAAAACTCAATTGCTAATACTATCCGAAAAGCCCCAGAGGTGAGCACAAGGCATATATCGCGCGAGGTCAACGCATTACAGTCCCTCTTATGGCGAACAATTCATGCGGAGAGTTTACGACTTTCCATTTCCAGCGGGTGCAGCATAAGTACAGTAGACACTTATAACGTCGCGACGCGTCATTTTAATTCTCTAGGTCCAGGCATTTTCTGTGCAAAAGAGGCGTTCGGTATCCCAATTTTATAACTCAGGTTCTCCTAAAGCTTTTGGAGCTGGGGGTTAATGAGAGACTGCGTTTATGCTACCGAAGACGTGGATCGTAATGACCTTCTTCGGCGAATTGAAAGCGTGGTAGCAGAGATCAAGGTATAACCCGGCAAAGTTGGGCGCGTCACGGAGGCCGTGCTGCTCAGATGCCTGACCAATGACAAAACACTTTTTTTCTTCAAAATGTTGAATAGGTTTTGCACTATTTCCTTTTGCACTCATGAATAACTTAGGGTACTCACCCTGAAAAGTGCTGTATAAGTAATTCATTCCTTTTCTTAAATAATAGATTGTGATTAATAAATTCGCAGGCCACTTGGGGTATTTCGCTTGTTGACAGGGTGTCCCACCAACTATGGACCACCCTAATAACTTTAAAACGGTTCATGATATCGATATGCAGTTTTCTCTGAATAATGCGGAATCATGAGGCAAGTAACTGCCGTAGAGAAATTGTCTATAACATTTTTAGTTTTCGAGAAATTTAATCATCTTTGATTTTTTAAATGAAACGATATATTTTTCTCAGCAGCAATCGATAGACCATGAAAAGAGAAATACAATGATGTTTCATATGCTATTATTTTGATAGTAATTTGCATATAAAATAAGACTTTCTGATATGTGATTTTGAATTAAACGGACAATATTTCGTGCAGCAGCTCCTGCAAATCTCGCCTTCGGGAAAATGGCCTTCGCAGCGGAAAGACTTGCGTGGAGAGAGGAGACTGAGATGAGTGGCAATGGGGGATAAGAGGCCTAACTACAACAATCCAATGTCTTGACACAAAGGTCACACTAATAAACACCAATTTTAACGATCAGAATGAGGTTTTTTTCCATTGATTTGTCTGCATTTCACTTGTTTTCTTTAATAATAAATATCATTTTCAAACTTAACAAGAATCCAATCACCGTTTCTTCGTTGGTAAATTTCATTTTTAATTAAGATGATCATTCGTTCATTTCGCAACTGTACCTCTACTGCTGTTCATAAATGGAAAAGAAAACGTTCTGTTTTCTGCCGTGGATTTTTAAGTTTGAGGCAGCACGTGGTGTTATGAAGTGAGAAACTCTCCAATCAATATTAGCAGTCGTGACTGCAGGTGTGAATTTGTGTTAAAGTTTAGTAAATTTACACGGACAGTCTGTCAAGAGTGTTTCAAAATTTGTATTGCTTTATTCTTTTGGTATTGTTTAAAAAGAAGTTTATTAAGAGTAAATAATAAGATAAAATGTCTACCTATCTGTTATTTGATGAATTAATCAAGATATTACAAGAAAATCTTTAAGCATTCATTCCCTCTCCATGTTTTATAATGACTGTTTCTGCCATAAAACACGTAGTTTGGTTCTCAATTTTTGTAAGTTTGAAAAGGACCTTTATTTTAATCGACGTTCCGCTACAAATTATTTTTATTTTGTTCTTTTCGATGATCGTTGCTTTGGGATTTCAGTAGAAGAAAAGTTCAATTCAGATGAACAAATGGAAAAAAAGTATCTCATTCTGATCGTTAATATTGATGTTTGTTCATATGATCTTCGTGTCAAGACCATGAATTGCTGTAGTTACGCTCCTATCCTTCACGGCCACCCCTCTCACACTCCCTGTCTCCACGAAACAGTCTCGACGCCGCGAAGGCTACCTTCACCAAAGGCGACTTTTGCAAGGGCTGCTACAGGAAAGGACCGTTTACTTAAAAATCACATAAGAAAGTCTAATTTTATACTCAAATTACTATCAAAATACTAACATATGATACATCATTTTATTCCTCTTTTCATGGTCTATCAATTGGTGGTGAAAGAATTATATGGTTCGGTTTTAAAAAAATCAAAGATGATTAAATTCCTCTTAAAATAAAAATATTATAGACAATTTCTGTACGGCCTGTTACTTGCCCCACGATTACGCATTGTCAAGCGAAAACAGTATTTCGATATCCTGAACCATTTAGAAGTTGTGGGGGTGGTCCATAGTTGGTGGGACACCTGTATAACTTACATCTTTAGAACATACTTCTGTAAATAGGATATAAGTTGAAAAACTAATTTCTTAAAAATAATACTTTTGGCATTTTTCCTGAAACGAATTAGTTCATGTTTTATGTTATTGCAAGAAATTTCAAATAAGTGTGATGTAGCATGGAAGGCTTAACGGTAGATGATGCTCTGCAACTTTAATTTTTTTCTCTAAAAAGTGGGAAAAATGTGTAATTGTTTAACTGTACCAGAACCAGTCGGAGCCATCTGAGTGTCAATATTTATGAACTTTTTTCTGTTTGTTTGTCACATAATCAGATTGCTACTGCAAGTCATTCCTCAGAATGAAACCAATCGGCGTAATCAATCACTGTGTTTTGTATCACTAGCTTAAAAATGTAAATACAGTTCTTCAGCATATGTTAAATATTGGATAATGTATTAATATTTAAAAATAATGTATATAAATTATCTTGTCAGCGAATGAAAAACGAATGCATTGGAATACTTTTGAATGTTACGAATGTTACTTGGAATGATCGACACATGTCCATTCATGAATGTCTAACTTGTTTGTTTTTACACAATTGCGTATTGCGTCCTTACGTATACCAGTTGAGATACTGGCAAATTATTGGCTACAAAAGTTGTGAACAAGAAGTGACAAAGTCCAATACATTGACAATATCCCCTCACTATGTTTCCATTATCATGTTACATACCAAGACGAAATTTGTTTAGAATTTTATATTCCAAACTCTTTTATGCGAGTGCGATTTTTTTATGTTACGTCAAATGTCTGACTGAGAGATTTTTAATTATTTATTTTTCTAAACCAGGCTTCTCCCTGAATCTGTGCGATGGCTGCTTGCCAAGGGCAAGAAAGACAAGGCTGAAAAGATCATGCTGAAAGCCGCGAAGATGAATGGAGTTCCGGCGCCTACAGATATGTTCAAGAGTCTTTCATCTCTGGAAAAACTGAACACCGAGGTGAGTTGCCGATGGCAAAATTATGACATTTTCTTCACGCCAAACTGAGGGTACAAACTTATTAGCGTTTTGGCTCGGCCCAGCATTCTCGAAAAGCATAACTCAAGGTAGAGTTTCGCGACCTGCCAGACAAGTTTTTCACTGAGATTTGTGTATTGCATTTTAATGGAATGTGGACCTGACACCTTCCGATCTTCAGCTTCTCCCTGTCTGGAGGATCTTCTCCGCATCTCGTTGACCGACCAAAGTGAAGTTCTGTTTTAATTCGACCGTTCGGTGTTTCATTCCTATGAACGTTATGGCCATTTCTTGCGACCGAGAGTGTCGTTCGATTTTCTTCGAATTCTGAGTGAGTATTCCTTGAGTTATTTTAAAACGATGTATGAATAAGGATTTTTATTTTTTGTTACCATTTCAAAATGTTGGCCAATTACGTGTTAGTCAGGGATAATTTAAGTGTGTGTGTTAAGTTATTAATAAAGTAATGTATTAGTTTTGTAAATATAAGTTGGAATTAATGCATCAAGGTAAACATCCTGTCAAAATGTTGAAATGGTTTGATGTGGCGTATCGCGCGAGTACGTCGGGTGTGGGACTGGCACTGTGGGTCAATACGAAGTGTGGTCTCAGTACAACGTCCATGTCCGATAGACTCGAACGATACGCCGCACCAAACCTTTTAAAAAATTTGACAAGATGCTTACCTTGACTCATTAATGCCTACCACTTGTACGTCACAATGGTGATCTGCCATTATTCAGTACAAATGGCCTGAAGACGGGAAGAAAAAATTCCCCCATATGTCCCATTTTACATATTTTAAATTCATGTTTTTAAACTTGCCATTTTATCAAATTTGTTAATTGAGAAAATCGTTTAATAAATTAATTTCATGAAATGTAGAAAAACTAATTACCAACACATATTAATAGTAGTGCCCCCAAAGTTGCAAACAACTGTTAGAAGAAACAAAGTACCGAATAAATGAATATACATTAATGAATTAACAACTGTTGAATATAAAAGTACTCTTCGAAAACACGACTCAGTCAATAATAATATCAGTCAATACAGTATGAATGGGATGTTAAATATGTAAATAAGAGAACTAACACAGCAGAAAACAACCTTATTATTCCTATTACAAAAGTTCATGATATTACGACCCACCATGATATTTACAAAGAAAGGAAAATACTCCTTTTAATGCACAAAAAGTCATTATACATTTATCTTTATAAAAATATTAGATCATTTAATACCGTGTATCGGTATCTTCCTACGTAACATATCAACATATGGCTAATTGCAATAAAAATGATCAGAATCTGTTTTGTGTTCCTAAGTCACTCACAAGATGTTAAGTTAGCAGTTAAAGTTTTTTATGAAGAATAATTTCGAAAGTTCATTAAAATTTGTACCAAAACTCTCGTTTCTAATTGTTTTTATCCAATTGTCAAATGTTACTAGAGACTAACCTTCGAGAAGATGCAAGCTTTGTCTCGTAATTTGTTATTGTGAGCATATTTATTTAGGAGGTTTTGAAAGGTTTCGCAAGTGGATATGTTTTCAAGATGGTCGAACGGCAATTAGCAAAACCCATCTTAATTGCTTTACACTTGCAAAACCTGTTAAGTGTAAACTACAATTTTAAATGTAAAAGAAAGAAGTGTAATGTAGTGATATTATACAGATTTCAACAGTCAACTCAGAAAGTTCTTGGCATTTTTTGGCCAAAAAAAGTCGTTGTTGGGCAAAGTGAGATTCAGACGTAAAATGTTTTTGCCGATTTCCTTTGATGATGCATTTAACGGGTTTTGCACATGAACGACTCATTTGTAGTTTGGGTTTTTTCATATACTATATATGGAATTTAATATTCATTTGAATTTTACGCTTAACACTTTCATTACATCCCGAATTTCGCACTAACAAACAATTAGCTTCTGAGGTTGGAAGTGTGCGATCACTTTTTGCACTAACTGTAGGTTGCTTTAAGACTATTCGTATTTGAAAGGTAGTGAATTTGTAGGGTTAAAGTAGGTACCTCGTCGAGAGATAAATTATGATTCAAATGTCCTTGTAAACAATATTGTCTTCCCAGTGGCTAATTCTTGAAAGACTGTTACAAAGAGCAGATGTGTGGTTCTTTTGATGCGAAGCCCACTCTTCACAGAACTACTAGTAATTACTAGACTTTCCGACTTTTCTATCAAAGAGCACTGATGTTTCAGTTCTGTAACGTGATGTGCCTTTCATTTTTTTCTTTCTGTGTATGTTTGACTATGAGTCCATCTGAATAGCACTAAATTCAGAAGCCAGAATCAAGATTTGTACATTCATCTTATTACTGCTCTCTTTAATAATAATCAAAGCTGTGCTGTCGCCCTCCAATTATGCAGGATGTGGGAAGACTTCTCTGCACTAGTATTGTAGGAAACCTGAGTAAAACATGACTGTTTACAACTGAATGAAGTTATTCAGCAAATAAGCATTCAAATTTTTCTAACAAAAAATGTAATAAAATATTTTCCATCACAACACTCTTGCAAACATTTTTTATAACCTTCACCGTGTCTCCAGCGCAGTCCATTACGGACTTGGCATTGATTTCCTCCCTCATTTTTATGTACAAATCTTACCATACCTTCTTGAAGAGTTTCTTCTCGGCTAGACATTGCAATAACTCGTGTCTGAATTATCTTTTTTGATCTTCTTCCAATCACCGCACTGATCACGACGGAGAAGCTCGGGCGCTACCACTTCTTGCCCAACCAATTGCTGGGTCCCCACTTCTTTAAGCCTCTGATCGATTCTAATGTTTTCCGTAAATAATTTTCTTAAAAAGGCAATTAGCAATCAATTGACCATCTGAAGATTTTCTGATAACTTCAGGGTCTCAGATCTGTCTTAGATTGATCGATTGTTTCCGGGTGCTTCAATTGCTATTATTTTGCTAGCAGTTAGTTCCGTAAGTTTAGTGCGTGTTATAACTCGGAAGGTTTTGGTTTTCCTCCCCAGCTAGATCTTGAGATCTGGCCCTGACCTCCCCCACATCTATGGTAGTGTAAGGCAAGTAATTGTGTGGTGTGTAGAGGGAGAGAAGGGGATAAAGATGAGAAAGAAGAGATCGCGCGCGGTCCGTGGCCCGTTTCTTAAGTCTCTTCCAATGTTTGCCTGGTAGTGATTGGAGAAACCACGGAAAATTACCGATCAGAGCAACCGATCGCTAGAATTATCCTTCGGGTAGAGGCCGAATTTGATCTAGCTAGTGCCCAAACTCCGCCTCTGTCGTGCCTCGAACCCTAGTAGCTCCCAATCAGAAACACTGCAGAGGCAATAGTTGCTGTCCTGAGTCGTCTCAGCCGAAATCTGTCTTAGCCATCCGTAATATGATAATGAATATTATACACATTATAGACAACATACACCGTTTCATGAGACACATTGATTTTACTCGACCTTCTGCTCCGTGAATCATGACATTTCCGGTATACAATGTACCAATAAAAATGTTTTATGCTGTTCTTCTGCTATCAATTGGTGAGAGGATATTGCTTCTTTCCTACCTTGTCAAATTTCGCATTCTTATACTCTCTGTACTCTTTTTCTGCGAATCTCAAATTTCACAGCAAAGATTGTATTGTTTTTTCTTATTTTCATTTAAGAAACCTATTGTTAACCTTATGGACAATTATGTACGACCATTTCTGATCAAAAACAATATGCTTCGAAATCGAATAACGTAGATAACTAGGAAATAAGAGTTGAGTTGATTGAACATCGACTTTTCCTAGAGGTTCAGTCTCAATGTCCTTTTTGAGGGAGAGTATACTGCTAATAATTTTATTTTGGAGGAAATATTTAATAATAACGATAAACACGAAATGTTATTGTTAAAAGCTTTGTATTGTTTACTGTCAGTGAGCGAAATATTTTTCCATTTTCACGGAGCTTTTTATCCCATATTGCCCTTAGATCTAAGTGCATTCTGAAGCACACGAGATTATTACCGTTACAAAGTGTCTTTTTTTAAAAGCAATTCATTCTTAATAAAAATCAGTAAATACTTGTTCCAATCCAAATATGAGTTTCCTTTTTGGAGATTTCCTTAATTACCATATTTATTATAATGGCGTGGGTTAAGTGACGGTATTTCTGTTTGCAGCCTGAACCTTCTCCTCTCCCAGTGAAAGGTGTCATGAGCCAAGCGATTCGGTCCAAAATCCTCATGCTGAGGCTCGTCATGCTATCCTTCACGTGGTAAGTATATTTTTGAAAATAAGTTTATTCTTACGAAATTTCTCGTTTTACGCTTTTATACAAAATCTAATTCTATGGATATTCTTACGACTGTTCTTTTGAAAACTTACGTCATAAAAAAAGTTAAAGAAAAGTAAAAAACAGTTGAAGCTTGAACAGTGTGATCAAGGAAGCATAACGATTCTAAATGTTTTCACTTTTAACGTATACAATAAAATCGATATTAATGAATCTGTACTACAGATGCCCCAGCCATGCGAAAAAACACCTGCGTAATCTACGTAATCCAAACAGCTTTTTTTGTCTTTACCTTTTTTAAGAAACCTTGTTACGAAGATATAAACAATTATTTCTTGATACCATGCTTCATTATCATTTTAACCGATTATTCTCTGGCCTTTTTTCCTGAAGTTCGTTTAGCAACTTCAAATTTCGCGCTGTTGCGCCACGATGTGTTGTAGCAAAGTCAAAGTTCGTAGCAATCACTTCAAGTACTTTTTCAGTATCAATGAATTGCATTTCTAAATAGCCAGAAAAATATCGCCGCTATCGCATTGGCATGTGCAGTTATATAAAGGAAGGTCACTTTGAGCTTATTAGAATATACAAGACAAATATGGAGACAAGTAGTGTATACTACTTAGGATTCATAAAAAATCAACTGTTTTCCGCGTGGGTGATGGGAATGCTTTCATTTGAACAAAGAGCTTCATTTTTATCTGCTATGATTCTTAATTCTTGTAGTAATGTAATTTGCGTTTGTCAGTTAATATTATCAGTCTTTCTCTTCCTATCTTGCTATTTAAGTTAATAGAGGTTTCCCACTAATCCTACAGTATGAAAAGATTTATGTTATGATGTAAAACTACTGACTGTTAGGCCTTTTATTTTGCACATCAAGCAACAGGAGACAGATGAAATGTAAGTTAGTTTCGTTACAGAAAAATGTATTAATTTCTTATTAGCTCTTCTTATTCATAATGCTCATTTTAATTTATTCTCATATAGTCTAATAATGCTTTTCTTTCCTCTGTGCAGAATACAATGACTTTGCTGTAAAATTTCGTTCAGTTTTAAATATGTTCGACGTACTTTAAAGCAAAGACGACGTAAAGAAACAACAAAACAATGAATCGTAATGTTTCGCTGAGTACGAGAATGTAAGTAAAATTGATGAAGTGACCGTGAGTACATTGCTTTTTCCGTCAAAGGCGCTTTCTCTGTACAGTCAATTAATTACAAAGGTTATATTTATGCTTGTAATATCCAAAACCTTGTCAGTCCCCCAAAATCAAAATTGAAAACTTATTTGAAAGACTTTTCTGGACATTATCACGTTAAGGAGACATTTTTGGGCCGAGGACTTCAACGTAAATAATTTTGAACGTGTGTTATAAAAAATTGCATATGTCACGTAAAGCAATCGACTGTCGACAAAACCATGACATAAAACATTCTGTTCTCAACGTGTTTCTAAGTTATTTTCGGCCTCGTCTGGGACAGATCGCGACAGTAGTCGTTCAGTTTAAAATTGCTTTACGACGTAGGGGTTCATTAAGCACAATCAAGATCAACCTCTGAACAGAACAAAAAGTTTAGCCTTTTATTATTGCTTTATGTAGAATGACAAAATCTCCTGTTCACAAGATTATCACAACTTGGTCAACATTATCATTATTGCTTTGAATTTCTTCAAGAGAAAATACTATCCTTCTGTAAATTGGTACCAAATGGAGAAATGCAAAAGAAATGAACAAACTGTATAGTATGTATAATTTTGCATATACCAAGTCTTAGATATCTGTGGCAATATTTGATTACTTTATTAGAACATTTTGCACTGCAATGCGAAAACTCCTGTAGCTGGTGAACTGCAAGTAGCAAAACGAAACAGATTCACTGAGTCATTTCTGCAGTCAAGAATTTCGAGACTTCCAGTATAGTATAACCGTCAAGTCGTTCTGCTACTTGAACATATTCTCAACGTCTTAGCTGCACCACCGAGTGTATATTGCAAGTTTATCTAAGAATATGTAAAGAAACCAACACAAATTTGAGGTCAATTGCCTGTTCCAGTTTTGTGAGTGACAATATTTTCAAAAGCTCTGGGTACTAGTGAATGCTTTAACGTCTAGGTCTGCGAAAAAGATCCAAGAAGTTCAAAGTCTAAAGTATACAAGGACAGAAGCTAAAGAAACGTCAGTGCACACATGTTTCGATTTATCTATCTATAAAGTCAGCATGCTCCATGTAATAGTAATAACAAACTTTTATCTGAATGAATTGCTTTTCACTGCCCGAGATTATCGTATTTACATGATTCAAAGTTCATAAAAAGATGCACAGTAATTTTCACCATTTTTAAATAATAGCCTAAGTAAAGAATATTGAATTGTGGCTCAAGGTAACTGAAATACGATATGCAATTAGAAGTTTCTCATGACTTGCGAAATTAAACTTAAATTTAGAAATTGCTTATCAGCTGATAACATTTGAATATCTTGGATTCTTTCGTAGTAGCAGTAACTCACAGCACTCTTGTGAATGAAATAACAGATTTGTCAGAATCGAATGCCTAAAGGTCGAGGCTCTTCCGAATTTAAATAATAATTGATAAATGTCGTCTTTGTCAGGCTCGTGGGAATTGTCAAGAAATCCAAGATGTTAGGAGATGGTAAGATAAAGAACTAACACAACATTTTTTCGAATCGCTTCATGACATTTGGAACAAGCGTTTCCAAACGTTCCGCTTTTTAAGACTGAAAGTGAATGTCCTGTGCGGTATAGCCTAAATCTTGCTTTTGTGCAATCTTTTGATTTGAATTGCCCAATGAAAAAAATAAATAAATAAAAAGCACGCGAAAGAAATGTCGGCAGCAGTAGCAGGTGAGTCAGATCGTCGGATGTGTAGGTCGTCGCATTGCATCCTCCCCATTGCGGGATTCACCAGCGCGTAACTTTTGTTTCATACAGAAGAGCAGAAAAGTGCTACGTTTGACATCTCTGTCGCCACAAGAAACGTACTTCAGTCTTTCGACTGTCGACAGAAGGCGGAGGCGCCATAGTTTGCTTAGTTTTCCCATCTGTACCAGTAGCAAGGCTTTCAGTCATCGGTATATTCGCTAATGATGAAGTTAATAATGATGAAGAAAAATTAGATATTAATGTAAAAGATGCTGAATTAATTAGTTTTACTTTTTATTACATGGGTAATATGTTTGTTGTCCTTTTTTTTCCTGGAAATATTTTACAAAGGAAATGGCTGGTTGATGGGAACTTCGACCCAGGAAATCTCAATTAACTATTAGAAATTATTTGATTGAGTGACAAAGTCGCTCACCAGTGGCGTAAAACACTACTTTTACATTTTTCTCGGTTTTAAATTATGTCCAGAATGTACATACAAGTTACTCACATACCTCTTCCCTTTAGTTTTTGGTCTCTAGAGGGTTACTCTAACAATCGCAAATAAGTTTAAAAAAGTAACGCAACCAATCACTATCGCCTAATTCTCAATTCTCATAAAATTCTGCACGGCGTCATAATTTTATTGGGTTAAACTACTTTCCTTTCCTTACTTTTCTTACTTTCCCCTCTTACTCTTTTGACTTTCGGTAATATTGTCCCTGTAAAATTTTATCTTCGGGATGTTTAATTATTTCAACAAAACTTTTGACACGAATTTATTGGAATACCAAAAATATGACCGGCGCTGTGACGCACTAAAATCATCCTTGTTCTTACAAAATCGTTAAGATATAACATAACAATTAATTGAACGTTAATAGAGAATAGCCAGGTAATTAGACTTATCATTTTGGGATACAAAGGTAATATAACTTTCAAAATATTTTAAACATCATACCAAATTAATATGGGTGTAAATTCTATCGTTAACATCTAACTATATTACTGGCGTAATAATGCCAAAGAAATTTGCTAATAATGCGAGGTTTTCAATTAATGATAGTTGATATATTAATGATAAGCCACTGAAATAAAGTAATATAAAGATTTTATCGTTATTATTGAATTCATAGCCTCTACTCTCCAAAAAGATTTTTTTCGCAAACACAGAGCGATCAAGGTATACCATGACGACGATCTCACCTGACAACTGAGAGCAGAAAGTCCCATTGCATAAATCATGATGATGATTGATGGTGGTGATGATATTGATGCGGGTGGGGCCCTTACTTTGTTGGGGGCCTATCAATTTAGACCTATTGCTACGCCCCTGCATGCGAGTTTCGACCCTCATCCAGCACGGCACGTGTGTTGCAGGGCGTCCATCAGCTTCGTGTTCTCGGGGCTGACGTTCAACGCGACGTCACTGGCCGGCAACAAATACGTCAACTTCATGCTGGCCGGGCTCATCGAGATGCCGGGCCACCTGCTCACCTACTTCGGCATGGATCGGCTGGGCCGCAAGGGCACGCTGGCCGGGTCGCTATCGGCCAGCGCGCTGTGTTGCTTCCTCTTCATCGCTGTGCCGCCAGGTTGGTGCGCATGCGCGTTGGTCGCGGAGGTGGGAGGGGGAAGGAGTCGAGGAAGGGGGCGAACGGGCATGCACCTTGCGCGTTAACACGTTTTAACCCGCATGCTCGCGACCACACGGCAAACGCCCCTCGAACAAACGGTAAACGTGATCAATGGCTAAATGAAAGATCAATTGCTTGCGTGAGGTTCACGGTTCACGATTTTTTTGGGTTACTCGATAACCAAAAGCGACCGGAAAACAATTTAAACCAATAATCGAAACACATGGAGACGGCACAGGCCCAATTTTTACTACTGCCCCCTAAACGAACCCCGTTACTACTGTCCGTCCGTCCGTCTGTCAGTCTGTGAACAACCATAGTGCGTAAACCGTAAGTACGATTTCATACAAAATAAATATTCCCTGGTCGATCTGATTCAACTCGAGGCGCCGCGATTTTGAAAAACATTCTCCACAATTTGGGGTACTTTACCCCAAACTGTGCCCACGGACATTTTCAATTTTTTCTCAAAAACGGCTCCAATTTTTTATATTTCTTTTAAGGACCTAGTAAATTACACTTAGGGTGGCATAGGTCCGATTTTCACAGTTAACTTTGAATTTTCGAAAATTGCAAAATTTTGATTTTTTTTCGGCGTCTTCCTACAACTACAAAATTGAAGATAGAGATTTTTTGTCCAAATAAAATTTGTTGTCCAAAGTGAGTTCTTTCATTAAGATCATGTACATTTTTTTAAAAATTTTAGTAGTTTTCGCGCAATATTGCACGCCATATTTGCAATTTTAAAAAAATAAGATTTTCTCAAAAACGGCTCCAAATTGTTTCTTTAAATTTTTGGTAGGTATAGTACTAAATGAGATGACATTAACGCCATATTGCTCTACTCTTTTGTTTTTTCAAAAATCACAAAAATTAAATTGTTTTGACTTGTCTCTCACGTCGTTACTATTTACATTAGATGCGAGTTTTTCAAATTATTATATTAACGAGTACATGTGCTTCAAATAGTGTCATACAAAGTTTCTCGAAAACTCCATTTTCTCCAAAACAATTGTCTGTGAAAATTAGCTCAAAATCCCGCCTTTTAGAAACGCTCAAACGCCATTTTCTCACAAATAGCTCCAAAGTTTTTCTTCAAACTCTTCGAACGGATAGAGCTAATTGAACTCTTTAATATGGTTTAAAGTTCATTTTGGGGTATTTTTTGTTTTTTCCAAAATTACACAAATTTAATTTTTTTGAAAGATCTCTCCCACCGTTAATATGCACATTTCCAGCAATTTACATACACTATTGTATTTGTGAGTTAAAGTGCTTTAAATGACTTCTAATGAAGTTTTCGAAAACTCAAAAATTTTGTGTGAAAAAGATCTTCAAATTTCGCATATTTAGTAGCGCTTAAACGCAATTTTCTTAAAACCTGCACCAAATTTTTCCAAGAAAATTACCATTTTACCATGAGGATTACCAAAATTACCATTTAGGACGAGGTTTTAGTGTTTTTTAATATTCTTAAAATAATATTTCCGTTCTTTTATTAACAAACCCCAAAATTAACAAAATGTTTAAAAAAATACTTTGGGCGGCGATAGATGACAGCAAGAGTATGTGATAAGTCCGAATAACTAGCCGAGACCAGAGGAAATAGAAAACTAATACGGGAAAGTCAGTGCCATTCTGTATCACCACTAGTTAACGTATGTATTGATATTTCTAACTTTAGTAAATGACGTGACGAAAACGTATTTTGGGGTATTTATTTGATTTTCTATAAACTACACAAGAGACTTTTCTTAAATATCTCTCACGTTGTCCATATTTACAATATGGGCTTTTATATGCTTTATAACATTTGTGAGTTCAAGAGCTTTAAATTATATTTTACGAAGTTTCTCGAAAACTCGAACGTTTTCTGTGAAAATGAGCTCAAAATTCCCCATTTCCAGGAACGCTCAAACATTTTTTCTAAAAAAAAACTATTTAAATTTTTCTTGTTTTTTTTCTGTATGGATAGTGTTAAATTCGCTAAATAACATGACATTGGTTCCACTTTGAAGCATTCTCTTCCCTTTTTTTTTCCAAAAAATAACACAATTGTAATTTTATTCGATTGTTAAAATAACTGGATAATCTGCTTTTTGAAAACCACCTAACGAAACTTCCTTTCGCGATAGCACTTGTTCCTCCGAAATATAGATGCGATATCGATATCGATGTTTTAAAAACATGGATGTTTCTACAAAAATATCAATGTTTTTATACATCGATGTGTTGAAACCGGTATTTTTTGAATATCGATGTTTGGGATTCGATGTTTTAAATGTTTTGTTCGTAGATGAAATATGCCAATAATGGCGATTTTGTAGAAGTTAAAATACGAAACAATAACTGATGGTACCAATATCTGTTTGTAATCTATCGAAACAAATGCGGTTTGTTCTACTTCATCGAGCAGACTACAATCCTTTGCTCGAGATGATCCTGATGGCCTCGTATTGCCTTCGTCTTTCCTCATTTCGCACATAGAGAGATGTAAAATTACGTTTTCTGTTAACTTTGAATTACAAATGAATATGCATTACCATTGTCAAATTGCATTTTCATGCGCACGAATTTAATGTTAGAAGTTACTAAACCACCTTTTAAACATCGATGGTTTTTGGTCGATGTATTATTAACATAGATATTTTAATTTTGAACATCGATGTTTTCTTGTCGAAGTCTCATTACTACTCGGAAGGGGGGGGGCACGGGGAAGCGGCACAATCGTTTTGGCACGTGGCCGCAGGCGGCGGCACGCGGTCGCACGTGGCGCAAGAGCATGGCAGCTTATTGGGAATCGTGGTTGAGTGCTCTAAATCCAGTTCTCTAACCTTTCATCGACCGTGGCCTCCTACCGACGTGTTCTTTTTCTTTTTTTAATGCTCGTATACAATGCATAACGTTATGAAATGGTGTAGGGAAATTGCCAATATTTTAACAGAAAAACGCTTTTGTGGATTCTTAAATACCTCCAAGTGGATTTTTTTCTATAACACGTAGTTCATTTATTTCTTTTATATTTAGTAAAGTCAAAATTTTCGTTGTAGGAATCCCGTTGACGAAAAAAGGATATTTTTAAACATCTATTTGTGAAAAACACTATTGGATATTCCCGATTGATCTGGCCGCACTCGAGCACGGCAAATTTGAAACATCTTTTCATTGTGTGAGTGGGAGGAGGGGGCTTTTCTTTAAAAGCTTAAAAGTCCCTTAGACATTTCGAATAGAACAAAGGTTGCTTAATAAATTACAGTAAGTCATATTGTAAGAATACCTTTGTGACAATTAAATAATGAAATACATATTTGTGACAATTAAAATCACTAAAATTCCAAAAATTGCAAAAAGTTAAACATTATTTCTTGAACATTGTCTTACATTGCCTGTATTAAAACTAGATATTTCTTTATTGGTGCAATATATTCCACAATATTAGATCTTTAAATCCTTTCATATATATGTTTTCAGAATATAAGTAGTATTTAGTTAAATCATGAGAACTTTCTTGGGATTCACAATCTATTGTACGATATCTCTTTGGACGATCTCGATCTCGTCAACTGGCCGTGTGGGGGAGGGGGTGAAGCTCTAGTTTATAGTGCGATTTTTCTAACTCTGACCCTCAAACCCCTATGGCCACGATGGAATATCACACGGCATTTCGCGTCTTTCTCCGTCGTGTGAAGTCGCATGATCACAAGCACTGCTTGATCGGTCTCATGACTGCGGTCGCGATCATGCGATATCTGGCGGCACGAATGAGAACGTCGCGAAATACCGTGACATATTCCATCGTGAAGACGGACCTTGAGGGGCAAAGTTGGAAAAAGCGCAGTGTAACTATTACAACGCCGAGATTCAATTCCTACCATCCCCAAAGCAAATTTTTTCTTAATTTGTTTTCCTTCGAGTATCCACATAGTAATAAGTACGCGAACTTTCGAAAATTGCATATTCGAATCTCCCGCGCGTTTTTGCTGAAGTTTTGCTGAGTTTTTCAGGAGAGCTGAAAAATTAGAAGCAAATAATTTTCAATTTATAATATTAAGCAACAGTTACAAATAATACGACAAAGTATATGTTGTTGTAGCAACACTAGCTTTCTTTTGCGTAATGAACTTGACCGTTTTATGTTTCAGTGGATGCTTTATACGTTATAAATTAAATTGCTTCTTCTTGCTGATGTAACGAATAATTTCGTTTGCGACTCAGTCTCATTTTTGTAAGAATTTCATGACAAATAGTTCTGGGTAATTTAGTACTTTTCGTAATACTTACTTTTGGCTAATAAAATCGAACCAGGAAATTGAATTGTAAATCTCCTTTAATATTACCATATAACATTTACGAGCATATAACATTTACAATAACATTCCGTATTGTAGCGTTCTTCGCTTGGTAATTGCTTCGCTTATAACCACAATAAGCGGTGATTAATATTCCATGGTGTACTGATGTGCACATCCGTGTATTATAAATAACAAGATACAAAAACCCGCGCGTTTTTAAATCTAGTTTTAAGGACGTCCAAATGCAATGGACAGGTTCGCGATGTAGATAACCGGTTGCCATTTCAGTGCCAACGTGCGGGGAACTACTTCAATGGCGTCATTCTCTTCTGACTTTCCCATGAACGACTTCTTTCCCTTTGCATGCGGCTCCATTATGGCGCAGCATGGAATCGCCGGGCAGTTTATCCCAACTCCTTTAAGGTCTTCATTAGGAACAGTGCGAACTTCGACGTGTACGCCAGCTGTTAGCGGTCCGTTGCTGCACCCTGTATTCTCCATCACTTGGGTCTCCTATCTTAAGTTCGTTGAATCATTTCTGAGCAAGGACATTTCTGACTCAAGTTTACGCAAACTTCTCTTGCTCTTTTCTCCAGTGTTGTCGATTCAACACTAGGGCCAGAAACTTGCTCCTCTCTTCCGATTTTATGAAGAGGTGCTAAAGCTGCCACGCTAACTATTGCCACACACTCCCATGTAATAACAACACCCTCACTTGTAATTACACACAAGCCTCTTACATTTTCGCTTTGTTAGTAGCACGGAGAACCAATTAATGATTCCAAATTTAATAAACCCAAATGCCCAAATACAAAGCTAAAACGCAAAGCAATCATCTTTATCTTTACGTGCAATTGCTGGGCAACTATGTGAGTGCATAACTTTAAAACTTACTATTTTAGGTGTAAATTTGATCAAACCTTGCACTGTGTGTCATATTTAATCTTTAAATCATCTTCTAACAAAAATACATTTTTCTTGCAGCTTTTAATATTCTTCCTAATTTTGATAGGATCGAAGAAGACTTCGAAATTCGAAGTGAACAGAAATACTGGTAATTTGATTAGTATATTTTTCACACAATAATACTAAAATATTTTTGTAAAAATGTAAATTCGCCATTTGCGTACTCAACTGGTTTTATTTACTGGACGGAAAATATTTTTTGATCGCATATGAAAACTTCAGTAGAAAATATTAACAATTTCGTGTATGAATGCTTCGAACATTAACGCTGATCCCGTGTGTTCCTAGAAGGGCTGCGGGAGACAAATAAAAACAAAAAGAAGCAGCAAAAAACAGCAAAATTTCTTGTACTAAGCATACTCGCAATTCAAATTGCCATGTTGACAGTGTATTATCTATGATTATGGATGAAAGTGCGATCTCATATTTAAGTTTTTCAACCACTTGAAACATTTAAGACCTCTTCATTAAAAAAGGCACAATAAATTATATCTTGTGCAATTTTGCACCTTTTATTTCACAAGTTTTAGAGCGAGTTTTCCACTACTAATCTTCAGCCTCTTCTTCAGATGAGTGCCCATTAGTATCCTCGCTTTCATTAAACGTGTTAGTGCTTTGATACTCATCTCTGCACACTGTTCCTATCTCCTCGTTCTAACAAAGTTCGATCGTATCTCCCACGCTTTATACACGTTTCCTTCATTACGCCACAAGTTTTAAGCCATCTTTCCTGATGATCCGCTATCCCTCTTGTATCTCGTTGAACCATATTCGTCCACGCACACCTGAATTTTGCGTAACGGAATCATCAAGTTGAAACCTTACGCAAGTTGAGTGTTTTTGTAGAAAAAGAGCCCCAAATAAAATACTTGCTACAAAACTAAAATTTAGAACCATCTCTTCTTTTTAAAGTCTATTGGCTATTATGCCACCACTTCTTTTTCTTACATAGGGGTGTCAGTGGGGCCGCGCCCTCTTGAAAATTTTGGAAAGGCTCCATAGGCTTACATAATTAATAATATGATTTGATACATTTTATTTCTGTCAATATGTTCAATTCCTTATATTCTTCTTTATCAACCTGACAATTAATTGTAGTTACAATTTCATTCTATGTTTCTATTTTTCAGTTTTATTTGTTTACGGCTAAAATGTGTTGTAGATAAATAAAAATTTTAATTGAAAGGGAACTCTGAAATGTCCTTGCCCCTCTTCTTGTCTTAGGCTGCGCGCCCCTACTTTGGCGCCTTACTTTGGTGACTTCGTTCTAGTCTTTTTAGTTTATTAAAATGATTTTACGCACCATGAACTTCATACCTTACAGTATTTGTAAAACATTGGCCTCAAGCGAAAATGTTTTCAAATATTAACGGGCTCAGATTTTTCTTACCTATGGTTCATCCTTAAAAGACCTAGCCAACAAATCAAATTTAACTCTCATTGTTAACAAAAAGAGATTAAAGAAAGACAACTAAATTATTTGCTTTATGGAGGAGCAACTTCTTTTTCTTCCTCGCTTCAGTGCCAACGTGCGGGGAACATAATTTAATCAAGTTGAAAGTTACTAGAAGGAAAATGTAAGTTCTTCTTCACTATAAGGGTGATAACCTGTTCCGTCTTCACTCCAACCATCTCTTCCTAGGACGTCCTATTTCTCGTCTTCCTACAGGTTTATTCCTACAAGTTATTCCTACCGTTTTCCTACAGGTTCCCAGAGGATCAACGACGAGAGAAATTAACTCCATGGTCCGTATACAAGGCTTAAGTACATTCTTCCTCTGGAAGCATATTAATGTTATTTCAAATCGAATCTCCGATTATGGGCGATTGATGGAGAAATGACAACAAGGGTACCGTTTGGCCGGGCTTGACACATCACTGCACCAATTGTAAGCAATAGGTGTTGAAGGCATACATAACAGTATAGAAAAACTATATTAGGTAGTGCTGGCGTATTTAGTTGCTTATACCAGAAAGTGCTAGCTGCAAGCCCCGGTAGCGTATATTTGCCTTTACCTCAGTATTTGTGTCGGACAATAGTGGAACAATAGTACCTGGTTTAGAATTGTGGAAGTCGGTTACACGTTTAAATCGTTTCTGTAATTTCGTCCGTTCAGTTCCGGGCGGATGCCAGTGCCTTCAACAAAGAGCCACGAAACATGCGCGCGATTTTCCTTCCCCAACCTTCCCCCACGAACCTCTTTAGAAGCGGGGTTTAGCTTATCATTCTGCATGACGAAGGAAACAATAAAGGTATCGGAAGAATTACAGGAAAATCTTGGGTTCATTCGCTTTATCAACCACACACACTGACCCCTAATTAAATGATTGACTTATTATTAGTGATTTCCGGCGCGTCAACTACCGAGGTCATTAAACCCGAAAGTGTAGTGCATGTTTTTTTCATCGATAGGTGGCGGTGATCTTCCCCCGCTGGATAAGATCCAACGTTAAACGGGGTTTTCCCCAATTATGTATCTCTCATCAGCGGGGCACCACCCCAGCCGAGACAAGCTCTAAGCTCCCGACCGATCTCCCGACATGTGTGGTAGTATAATGCATGTTTGTTTATGTGTGTGTGTGTGTGTGTGTGTGTGTGTGTGTGCAAGGAGTGAGGATAGGACAAGGAAGAGGAAGGAAAGATCGCGCGCGGTCCGTTGCCCGTTTGTTAGAGTACTGCCCCAGCATTCGCCTGGTGTTGATCGGAGAAGCCACGGAAAACTAACGATCAGAGCAGCCGGCCGCTAGAATTCTCCTCCAGACAGCGACTGAATTCGATCTAGCTGACAGGCTAGTGTCGAAAATCCTGCCACCGTGGGGACTCGAATCTAGGCTCCTCCCGGTCAGAGGCACTGCAGTGACATCAGTTGATGGACTGAGCCACCTCTCCCGAATTAAATCAAGACAAAACAATATAGTACATGCAAAGGTGGGCTGAGTTTCAAAGCAGTATAATTCATAATCCAGAGCTTCTAAAACTTTCACTGCTTTCGTTTTCCTAGCAACCTTGTCCCTACGTTCGTTCCGTTTCGAATGAAATCGAAAACGTCTGCGCCTTCACGCAAACCACGCCAAGACGAAATCCGCGCGTCTTGTGAACTTCTGTGTCTGTGTCCATTATTTACGATCCCCGTCGCTGGCAGGAGTTGGCGGCGGCTAACGATCAGACGTGTAGGTTCGTGAGCGCTTTACCGATCGACGTAATGGAATAGCATGATGTGGGGCACGCAAGGGAGCCAGGTGTTACTGCTCAATAACGTTGCTACGGCAACAGGCCGCCTTCGATTCGCTTTCATTTGTCGACTCTTGATGACCTTGCGAGATTTCGTCGATTACCTCCCGCGCACTTTCCATGTCGTTCCTGTTGTTCAGCGTGCACTTGGCAACGAATGGCACTACGAGTAATAACCGCGCAACTTTTCTTGACCGATGACCTTGCTTCCCCCTCCCTTGAGCAATAAACAGTTGAAGGCAAAACCTTGCAGCGAGCACTGATGACAACATTCCAGACATTAAAACTTCGTTAGCGCAAAACAGAAGCTAGTCAAAGTTAGATGCTTTCACAGTCGAGAAATTCTCTTCGGGTTTATTCTCAATAATACCTAAAGAAAAGGCTGAGACTGTCCAGGTTCTTCAAGGGAGGCACCTCAAGCTCCTAAGAAAGTTAAGAGGATGTATACTAACGGCGAACGCAAAATTATCGAAAAAGTTGCGAATGCTTGTGAAATGGAAATGGAGAACAAAGTTTTTGTGTCCTTTGAGTAAATAGCATTACAATGACTTTACCATATATTGCATTACAAATTACAAGTTACATGGAATACAAGGTTGCTTTACATTAATTGCTATTTCCTTCCAATAAAATTTTAAATATTTTATTTATTTCAATATTGACACTCAGCAACGTTTTAATGTTATTAGACAATCTATTTTTGGTTCTCAACTGGTTATATCTCTGGCACTAAATTAGGTCATGGTTTATAGGTAGAGATATTTTGCAGAAATCACATAATTGTGGATCTTACTTCGTTAGTAGATATTGGTGTGTTAATTTTGTTCTTAGGCGTGTAAGAACTGTTTGATGTTATTTATTTTGAAGGAAAGGTGGATGACAATCAAGAATTGTATTTATCTGGAACACCTTGATTGGCGTTAATATAAACAATTTAACATTTCAAAATTCTCTATTTCTTCGCCTAAATTGTTTTTTAAAGTCAGTGTGAAATAGAGTGTGTTGGAGAGATAGTCATTTCATCGTTAACTGAATTGACGATAAGAGTTTTCCCCTTTCAAATAGTTGCATATCTTTACATAATGGTAAGAATTAATTTATTTTTAATTTTCATGACGAAAACATTTCAACAAATTACTCGGTTAAGATCTAATGGATAATTTGAATTATTAAGTCACGATTGTTATGGAACCATTCAGAGTTATTTTATAGAAAGTTTTTGAATATTTTTTAACATTAATCGAATTGAGCTGAAGAGTTTAAGGACATTTACTTTTATTCTCTTCAAACGCAATGTACGATTCGATTTGTTTCCTGAAAATTTCTTTACTGAAATCTTTTAGAAATCGTTCAATTTTGACATAAAACACAGATTGAGGTTAAATAAGTATTTAGAATAATGTGAAAATATTATCTGTTCCTCGTAGTTTTTCTTTCAGTTAACGCAACGAAAATCGGACATGAATGTCACAGACGTTACCTCTCATTTAAATCTGAGGACAGGAGATAATGTTGATAGGCGACCCCCTTCAATAATGTGTTGAAGAAAAGATATGAATAAAATAAAATCAATATTTACCGGCAGTGCCGTGCCCCCTACCTCGGCTCCTCTGCGCACGCCCCCTCCACCCGCCAATGGGCACGCCTATTCTTCACTCCCTTTTGTTACTCTTTCAGGTCGCTTTAGGTTGTGGCAGTACTCGCGTCGATAGCATAAACCGGGAGAGATGGCTCAGGGCATCAACTGATGTCACTGCAGTCCCTCTGACCGGGAGATCCAAGGTTCGAGCCCCGACGGTGGCCAGGTAGCTAGGTCGATTTCAGTCACGGTCTGGAGGAGAATTCTAGCGTCCGGCTGCTCTGATCTGTAGTTTTCCGTGGTTTCTCCGATCAACACCAGGCGAATGCCGGAGCTGTACCCTAACAAACGGGCCACGGACCACACGCGATCTGTCTTTCCTCTTCCTTGTCCTATCCTGAGCCCTTACACAAACACGCACTAACATTCACTACACTGTCACACATGGGGGAGACGGGTCGGGAGCTTAGAGCTTGTCCCGCTGGGGCGGCGGGGAAAACCCCCCTAGCCGACGGTAGGTTGGCGCCGGATCTCGCCATCCTAGAAGAACACCACTACCGCCCCCAGCAAAAATATGCACTACACTTACGGGAATAACGACCCTAATAGTAAACGCGCTCGGAATCACTAACAATCAATCAATCGATATAATAATGGTGATTGCAATGAGGAGACAAAAAGTGGGGCCCGAAGACGCCCGGGCCTTAGCTCGGGTACCCCCCCCTCCCTGTTGGGCTCTTGGCTTCGTCGTGGAAGTGGCCCAGTTCTCTGGGCATAGAGGAGGGACTTGTCCCGGTCCATTGTGAGTGGCGGATTATTTCGACTCCGGCACCGCCTGGAAAGCCGGTTGCTCTGAGCTGTCAGGGTGCCCGACCCGGGCATTGAATGGGAAGATTACCGAGAGGATAAACTGCGTTCTGGCGGGATCCAGATACCAGTCTGTCGACGTACTTGTGCGTCGGCGGGGGTATGGAATGAGGCTAAAGCTCAGTAAAATACATGTTCGAGATAGGCGCACGACATACACTCCCTTTTGTTTGTGTCGTTCATGCAAATGACCCACATTCAATTTCTTTGGAGAGTAGAGAATAGATGGTACGGGAACCACTAGGAGTTTGTAAACGGAGTTCGAGGAAATCATATTGTAATGGCAAAATTTTTAACCATGCGTACCCAACTGAGGTACTTTTTTGAAAAATAAATACAGAAAGAGGTTTAATGTAGAACCTGATATAGGAGTCAAATTTTATCAAATCCAATATTGATTTATTAATTTCACCAAACAAATATCCCGAATAAATTTTAATAGCAAACCAATGTTACTATTTTCGTTACTGATACTGATGACTACAAGTGTGTTTGTAACGAGACAATGTTAGGGACCAATGATAAAGTTAGGCAATACACGGGAATAACAAATGTAGTGTGGCGTACTGGACATGAAAAGCACAGACGACAGATTCTGAATAGTATGTACAGTATATTTACAATAATAAATTACAAGATAATGTCACAAAATTGATAACCTTAGGCAACCTTTCTATTCTCTAAGCCGCGAAACCCCGCGACCGTCCCCAGGCTGAGCCCAGTGCCTCTGCTCGAGAGCATGAGAAGCTGCGCGAAGTGCGAGCTGTCGGACATTAAGTCCCAGTAACTAGATGTTACATGGCCGGATGCCAAAACGTGCAAGGTTGCACGGAGATACCTCACGTCTTTCGACTCACTAGCGTATCCCCCGAGCGCATGTCGGCGCCGCAATAAATACCCCACGGCTCGTCCCCCACTCTACCAGCGGCGGGCGTCATTCGGCTCGCAAGCCAGCCCTCAGCAGAGAGCAGCGGGCATCAATGGACTCGCACTCAGGCACGCCCAGTTGTCCCGGTTATTTTGGGGCTGGGATTTCCTGCCCGGCGCGCGCCGGCGAGGCGCCGCCGCATTCCACCCCCATCCCCCATCCGGCTTAAGGCCGGGCTTTCCAGCGAAACGGCACGTGCGCCACCTCGCGACGCTACAGTAGGAATAACATACGTAGAAATAGCAAGCTTTACAAAAAATTAATTCATTGCCTTGAGTTGCAACCGTCGAGTAGGAATTTGTAATGTGACAAACTCGTGTGGTTGTTTCTTTAACTTGTATTATAACGGAACAATACGTTGATCAAAGTAGTTTCAATTTTAATTTTCTTTGAAAAAATATCGGTTGGCAAACTATTGGATCAACATTTTTTAATGTCTTAACATGAGTTTTAAATTGTCGCTTACAAATATTTCTCAATTTATTTTAGATAATCTACAGCTGAGAAATTATTTCGAATACCTAATCCTTTGTATATGTAATTCTCACCGGCAATCGGAAGAAGTAAAATTGAGGTGGACATTATTTGCGTTGATTTATTTTGGAATTGATTGATTAAGTTTCCTGGCATGTCTCGTGCCAGTCATTAATCCCAAGAGTGTAGGGCAGTGGTATCAAGGCCTTCTACTGGTGGCAGCGGCACGCGTCGTAGCATCGTAGCATGCCACGAACTTCTCTGCGCGACTAGCGTCGGGAAAGGGAACTATTAGAATCCCTGCCGTTTTACAATAGGGATGGCGTTGTATCCGGTGGCGAGGTAATGAACTGCGTGGAGGAGCGATTTCGTCGTGGCACTCTTGCCACAGGCCCTCGGTCGTGGCATCGACCTTGACAACACTGGTATAGGGAATGTTTTATCCTGGGAGGCGGCAGTATTCTTCTCCTGCTAGATGGGGAGATCAGGCGCCGATACGTCGTTTTGCGGGGATTTCCACTTCCGCATGTCTCCCCCAGCGGTGGCAAGTTCTAAGCTCCGGACTGATCTCCCGACATATGTAGGAGTTCAATGCTTGTAAGCGTGCGTGCGTGCGTGCGTGCGTGCGTGTGTGTGTGTGTGTGTGTAAGGAGTGAGAATAGGGGAAGAGGAAAGGAAAACCGCTCGCGGTTCACCTCCCATTTCTTAAGGATGTGCTCCTGCATTTTACTGATATTGATAAGAGAAACGAAAGAAAATTAACGTTAAGATAAGGACGGTCGCAAAAATTCTCCAGACAATGGCTGAATTCGACATAGCTATACAACTAGTATCAAAAACCCGACATCGTCGGGATTCAAACCCTTAGGCATCCTGTCGATGTTTATTTGTGTCCCTAAGTCGTAACGAATCTCCATTTTGGTACCAGATAATTAAAATAACTCTTAAAAAGGAAGAATGTAAGTCATAATAAAATATAATGGGTTCATATTTTGTGAATGTTTACATTTCTCACTGCTCGGAACCAAATACCCTTATTCCAACACACGGAGAGGATAAGGATATGATAATTTAAACTGTTGACACAGTCTGTCTCGCATTCTGCTGCAAGGCTCTTGTTACTTCCATTACGCTCACTGCCATAACACAGAATACGCGACGCATGGCGTCAAGTGGTTTTATTGAAGTCAATTCTTTCAAGGGACCCGCGTACTTGGTATATTAACTTGATGGGTTTTCTTGTAATTTACGAGCACTAAATTCTTTTCAGCATTCTCCTGGTTCTGTCTGATACGTTATAATTGAATGCACTTTAACACAGACGTAGCTCTTGTAGTAGCATTTGATTTTATTGGTTGCGTATTATAATATTATGTCACCGTTTTAACGAATAGGAGAAAGTCCGTGATGATATCAAATCCGTAAAAATAGGTGAAGTTTGGTAGAAGAAGGAAAGCTATGATCAAAATGAAAGCAAGAGATTATGTGAATAACTATTGAGTCTCTGAGCTTCACCTCGATCTATCTTTCGAGTTATTCGTATTTTCCTTTGATACACTGGCACTCTGGTCATGTGAATAGCTTCTGGACCCTCAATATAGCTTACTTCCCTTGAATTTCACCACATACAATTTTTCAGGATTTTGACATGATAAATGCATTTGAAAAAATACATTCGAGCGATCCAAGTAATATTGCAAAGACAAAGGAACCTGCCGGCAGCTTCATGCAGACACCATCGCCACTGCCTTTGCCACCATCTCAGCGTTCGGCCCATGATGGAGCACTTTTCTCGGCTGGCGCGTTGAATTGCATCATCTTGGTTGGCCCGTAGCCTCCCGGCCTTTCTTCGTGCCAACGTTTCGAGTTTCTCAATATTAGACTTTGCACTTGGTCAATTTCGAGGAAGTGCTTTACATACAAGTGCAAGACTCCGCGTTTGTGAATAATTATTAGTGAAGAAACCACCATAAGCAAGGGTGATGACGTATCACATATTTCTAAAGAAATTGTTATTGATTATTTGTGAAGTCGATTCACAGAAGATTCCACGTTCTGAGAGCGACTGTGAGTCAAGACAAGAAAACATTCAGAAGTCACTCTCTAATTTTGCTATTTTTTTAAGTTGTAAGGGGTGAAGAAATATGTTTAGTGTTTTTTTTTCATTTCTACGGACAAATGTTTTCAAGAGATGAAATCATCTCCCAAAAATTAGAGCGTAAAGAGGATCTCGCCATCCAGCGAGGGAAGATCACCGCTAGCTCACGCGATGAAAACTTACACTATACTTACGGGACTAGTGACCTTAGCCGTTGACGCTCCCGGAATCACTGATCGACTTGGGGGGGGATTCAAAGTCCCTTGTGTATTACAACTATACCCTAATCCTTCCATAATCTCTTGGACAGGCAACTGTGTGTGAGGTGTGTATGTAATTGAGGAATGAGAAACTGTGGTTCTCTACATCCAGAACAATGGTACTAGCACCGAGATGAGGCCAAGGGATACCATGGGAAAATACGTTAAGTTACAAGAGATGGCAGGTCATCAACTGATGTCACTGCAGTGCCTCTAACTGGGAGGTCCTAGGTTCGAGTCCCGAGCGGCAGGATTTTCGACTAGCTGGTAAGCTAGGTCGAATTTCGTCGCTATGTGGAGAAAAATTCTAGCGACCGGCTGCTTTGATCGGTAGTTTTCCGTAGTTTTCCCGATCTATACCAGGCAAATGCCGGAGTAGTTCCCTAAAAAACGGGATATGGATCACGCGCGATCTTTCCTTTCTCTTCCTTGCCTTTTCCTCACCTCTTACATACACACACTTACACGCACTACACTATCACACATGTCGGGAATCCGGTCGGGAGGTTAGAGCTTGTCCCGGCAGGGGTGTTGCCCCGCTGATGGGAGAACCTGGTTGGGGTAAATCCCGCTAACCGACGGCAGGTCGAGGCCGGATCTCGTCATCTAGCTGGAGAAGACCATCGCCACCTCCCGGGAAAAGTATATACTACACTTACGGGACTAATGGACTTGGCAGCTGACGCAAACACTAACAATCAATCGTCGACGTAAAGTTACAGGATGGAGATACGTCAATGCAACATTCGGGGAGCGTGAAGGTACTCTTCACTGGGAATGTCCCCAGAGGAGCGAAAGGCACAAGTCAAGTAGTCCCGTCGTACTAATAGTCTAGTCGATCCAGGGGCGGATCTAACCATTAAAGGGAAAGCCATTTATAGATTTTTGGTAAACAGTGAACATATTTGTTATTATATTGTATGTAATGTATGTACTGTATATATGATTCAATATAATATGATTCTTTAAATAATTACATAATTCGAACATAAATATTCAATCCAATTTTGCCAAATAAAGGAAGGTAAACGAAAACTCTAGGCCTTTTGGGGCGGAGATATGCCCCCCCCCGTATTCGCCAGTGAGCCGATCTACAAGAAGTCTAGTCGTAGGCACTGATCGATAACTACTGGAAAGAGAGTGGGGCAATACCGAAAAGCTATCCGTCTCGAAAGAAAAGGAAACCACCTAGTACCAGAAAATCTGTGGCATTCTGTAGCATCACTAGTTTCTTAATTAAATATGTGCTTCAAAATCAGATCTATAAATAAAAATTATGTCACATTTTTTGAAAGTCAGTGAAATAATGACAAATTTTTAAAATTACTGAAACATAATTTTCTGAAATTTGCAAACTTTTTCTTATTGTTGTTTACGCAAACGCTTACAATTTCCATTAAAACCTATGAATTTTCGAAAATTGCAGATGCTCTACGGTGTTTCAAGTGTTGGGAAGGTTTTTATGCGTGGTGTAGTGGTGACGTTAAATGTATGGTAAATCTATGTTCGATTCCCAGTGTCGGCAAACATTTTGTGGTTTGAATGAACTCTTTTGCAGATTCAAGGAGTATTATAATATTACGTAATCCTTTCAAATAATGCGAGTAAGTACGCGTTGTTGTCGCACCATTAATTTTTCAAATAAAAATAATTCCCTTTTTAAAAAAATTCATTGTTTTTAAGTAACAAGGAAACCTCACATCTTTCGTTCTGTGGTCAGACAAACATTGTGAATTGTTATTTTTACTTTCCCGTATACGTACGTATATACGGAAAGTTATGTACTGCTGCGGAAAATCGATTTCGAGAACGGAACGTGTATTTCGACGGAAATACACGTTTTGGGGTTCCCTGATACCGAAAAAGTGGTTATTTCAAAACCTCCGTCCGTCCGTCTGTTGGTCAGTCTGTGAACAACCGTAGCGCCGAAACCATAAGCACGATTTCTTCCAAAATAAATATTCCCCGGCCTATCTGGTTCCACTCGAGGCGCCGCGATTTTGAAACACATTCTTCAAAATTTGGAAGTAATTTACATAAAGCCCCCCGAACATTTTCAAAATTTTCTCAAAAATGGCTCCAAATTTTTTCTTTAAATTTCTCGTAAGAATAGAGTAAAATACATTTATTAAGGTGGCACAGGTCCTATTTTTACGGCGAACTCTAAAGTTTCGAAAATTGCAAAAGTTTGAATTTTTTCGGGCTCTTCCTACAATTGCAAAATTAAGGATAGAGTGTTTTCCTTCAAATAAAAAATTGTTTTCCAAAGTGAGTTCTTTCATTAAGGTCATGTACATTTTTTTGAAACTTTTAGTAGTTTACACGTAACATTGCGTGCAATATGTGCAGTTTAAAAACATTACAAAAACAAGATTTTTTCAATAGGCTCCAAATTTTTTCTTTCAGCTTTTGATAAGAATAGTGCCTAATGTACTCTCTTAGATGACATAAACACCAAATTGCTGTATTCTTTTGTTTTTTCAAAATTTACAAAAATATAATTTTTTTTACTTGTCTCTCACGTCGGTAATATTTACATTGGCGGCAATTTGTTCACTTTATTACATTTATGAGTACATGTGCTTTAAATAATTTCATATAAAGCTTCTCAAAGACTCAACCGTTTTCTATGAAAACTAGCTCAACATTCCACCTTTTCAGAAATTCTCAAACGCCATTTTCTTATAAATGGCTCCAAATTTTTTCTTCAAAATTTTCGAACGGATAGTGCTAGTTCTCATTAATATGATGTGAAGTTCATTTTGGGGTATTTTTTTGTTTTCTCAAAAATTACACAAATGTAATTTTTGTGAAAGATCTCTCACACCTTTAATATGCACATTACCAGGAACATTTTAAACACTATTGTATTTGTGAATTAACGTGCTTCAAATGAAGTTTTTTCGAAAACTCAAAACTTTTCTGTGAAAAAGAGCTTCAAATTTTGCATTTTGAGTAGCGCTTATACGCCATTTTCTTAAAAACGGCTCCAAATTTTTCAAAGAAAATTACTATTTAGTACTAGGTTTTTGTATTCTTTAATAATCTAAAATTAATATTTCCGTTCTACCATTAGGAAACCGAAAAATAATGAAAATGTGAAAAAAATTGTACTTTGGGCGGTGATAAATGGCAGCTGGCATGAGGAAGTGGTAATTCCGAATAGCTAGCCAAGACCCAAGGAAATAGATAACTAATAAAAGAAGTCTGTACCATTCTGTAGCACCACTAGTTTACAAACATTATTTGAATACAGTACATTTTCACATTTTCTCAAATTTTCGAATTTCTAATTGTTTTATTGAAATATTACTTAAAGAATATCATGAAGGAGCAAAACCCCTAATCATAAGGAAATTTCTGTTTGAAAATTTGGAGCAATTTGTTGAGAAAAGTCGTTCGAGCGTTTCTGAAAGTACACAAATTTGAGCTCCTTTACACCCAAAAACTTTTGATGTTTCAAAAAACTTCATTAGGGATTTACCTTGATGATTGATTTGCAGCACTTCTGTTCTCAAAGGCATTGCATTATAAAACATGCCTGTAAAGAAGTAAAGTGAGAGATATTTCAAAGGAGTACATGTGTTCTTTAAAAAGAAACTAAATGTTTTATTCAAAATGTGTCTCACATCTTGAGATTTAGGGCTTTTACCTTTATCCGTACAAAGAAAAAGAATTGGCACAGTTTTTGAGAATACCTTATATACATTTTTTTGCCTAGTTTTGCCCAAATTGCATTAGAATTACAAGTATTTTCAGAAAATGTACATGTCCTTATTAAAGATTGAGTCATAAAGATCATATTTCATTTTAAAATCCTACTAACTATCTATTAACCTACTAACTAAATAACTACATCAATAAAATAGTTATACAAGGAGATTTAAAACAATTGAAACTTTTCAATTTTAGAAAATGTAGAGGTAAGGTATACATTGGATTAGTGCCATAAAAGATTCATGAATTGGTCTATTGGAGAGAAAAATATAAAAGCAAAAACTTTAGAGAACATTTTAAATATCTCCTTGGTGCTTCATGTAAAGTATCCCCAAAACTAAAAGATCATGTCAAATTGGCAGGGCCTTGAGTCAGGCCAGATTGATTGAAAAATAGTTATTTTTGGAATTTTCAATGCATTGTTCAGGCACTCGTGTTGTTAGCAGACCAACAGATGGACCGATACACAAAGTTGTGAAAAATACACTTTTTGGGCATAAAGGGATCCCAAAATGTGTATTTCCTTGAACATCGAATACCTGCAGCACAATATAACTTTCTCTAATCTACAAGTCACTTAGTGCATACATATGTACTACACTAGGAAGTAAAAAGTAAATAATTAAATCGTAATTTAGTACAATTAAGAGATATCTGTATGTATAAAAAATGAACAAGTTGAAGTTTAATTTTTGTTTGTTTTGTTTCTTTTTTTACAGACATTATATGGCTGGGAACTGGTCTTTACCTTCTAGGTAAATTTGCCATTACAACTTCGTATGATGTCATGTATATGTATGCAGCTGAACTCTTCCCGACAAAACTCCGTCACTCCATGATATCAGCGTGTTCTATGCTGGGAGGCGTGGGCGCAATTGCAGCTCCTGTATCGCCTCTTCTGGTAAGCAACTATTGTAATTTGTCTTGATAATTAAAAAATTAGACAATGATTTATTTCATGTAGATGACTGCCCCAGTGAAAAAGGAAGGCATAAAAATGTCAGTTATTTTTATAACTTTATTTCGCATACGTAAACAGTCATTGAATGATAGGTTGTATCACAAAACAATAAACATGAAAGGTAGTAAGAGGCAAACACACTATGTAATGCAGCATAATATTGCCTGAAACCCCCTCCCCCCACTTTAGCAATATGTGATTTATGCATGACCCCTGACACATAATCATGAAAACAATGTCTCACAATTTTTGCCAGGTGAACTATAACGTTGTAACTAGAAATAAAAGGATACTGAAGATAACCAGGAATCAATATTACACAAATACAAAAAATGAAGTACAATTATTAAGGAACATTATGCAGCAAAATCATCTGTTCACAAAACTAATTTGCTTGAGGTGAAATTAAAGTTTCTAATTTTATCAGAATACTACGTAAAATTTTAGCAGTAAAGGTGTTGTCATATGTGTTCCACAAGATCACAGCTACCAGAGCTGATAAAGGGTCATCTGTAAATTATGTACTGCAAGGTCCTTGGAGGCCCTTGTTCCCTCTGTAATGCATTTGAAATGCAAGCTTAAATCCCTTCAAATAATTATGGAATACCTGTGTCAATCCCCTATTTATAATTAGTAAAAATAAATTATATAACTGGAAAAACAATTTGTATTAATTTTATTTTTGTTGTACTCTAAAATTCATAACAATTAAAGATATTCAATATTAAATATGATCATTCTTCCACGAGGTTGAGAGATATCAGTTTATGGCAATTACAGGAACATTAGCTTTCAACTTCCACTTTGGGTTGAATTTTTTTCTTAGAATTATGTTTGTAAATATTGAAAAGTGGAAAAGTTAAATATGATTGTTTAATATCACTCAACTAACACCCTCTTACCCATATGTAATGCAGTGTAATACTTCCTCAACCCCCCCTCTTCCTCTCTTTGGTATTGTGTAGTTAATGGAAGACACCCTAATTATCTGATGATGTAGAAATGAACTATGAGATAAAAACATTCCAAAAGTAGATTGCGTTTTTTTTTATAGTGAAATAAAATACATATTTATAATTAAGGTTTAATTTATAATAAAGGTTTGATTATTTCTTCATCTATTATGTAGGAATATACTCAAAACATTTGTTTTGTAATTGAAGAATAAAAGTGCAGCATTTGTATTAACCTCTATGTTTGATATTTGTTGTTGCAGAACACATATTTTCAAGGTTTACATCTCATTCTCTTTGGAGGATTTACATTAGCATCTGCTATTATTACACTTTTCCTGCCAGAAACTAGAGGAGTAAAACTGCCAGACACTGTGGAGGAGGCAGAGCAACTTGGAACTAGAAATTATGCCAACAGAGACTATCAGATGGAGGAGAGATTGGAATGAAAAAATGACTGAATGCCATAAAAATCTGAACCTAGTGATAAATCATTGTTGGCACATACCTTAAGTGCATTTAGAACTCCAAGACAATCTACGGGTATTGTTGAAGAGAAGTGATATCACCACATCCAAAGATACTGCCCAATTTTTTAAGTGTATTTTGTTAATGAAAATTGAAGCAAAGTTACTTACAACTGCATTCTTGCAGATCTTCACATGTTAATTTTTTTAACTAATTTCTTAAATATAGGCTCACTACTTTTTCTACAAAGGTGCTAATGTTCTGAAGACGGATGGTTGTGATATGCCACTGTGCCAAAATATCTTTGACTCCACGAATACAAATCTAAAACTATAAATAAAAAAACTCAAGTTTTGTATACTATGTAGATTTAAGGGTCATTCAATGATGAGAGAGAGAGATGTTTTACTTGACTTTCACAAAATAAATTGTAAAGTGGTATTTTTATACATAGTACTAAACAACTATGTAGTACAATTATGAAAATCACTATTTGCTCCCCAAAATTGTGTAGACTAAACACATGCAAGTCTTCTTCATGAATTATCATAAATTTATATAGATGTACAGTAGTATGCTACTGTTCAATGCTTTTAATGACTAGCCATGCTAATGATATGAAACATATCATATTCATACTCCTCTCTCTCTGTCAAGAGTGGAAAGCTGTCATAATTCTACTTTTACATAGAATGTTTAGCTATGCAAGTGAAAGATTTTCATGATAAACATGTTTTGTATACTTCGTAGTGAAATGCTGGGGGAGAATTGGGGATAATTCAATTTATTGAGACATTTGGTTTCAATAAATTTTCTCTGTTCCTGTCAGTACTCTAAATTCTTGGAAATCTGCATCTGGATTAAGTAACACATGGTTGGATTCCAAGTAGAGATTGAAAGAAAATTTCTGGACACTAGAGTATGATAATTTGTATGAAAAGGTGTTAATTTATGTAATGATTGTTTTTAATAATTGATTGACCCCTATAGACAGACAGGACAAATATTTTCTTACTTTGCCTTTTCTTTTAAAGGTTCAATTCTAAATTTCTTTTGTATTTAATATTATTTATGGTAATTTGTATTTTTAAGACACAGTATCATCACTCCATTTGCTTTATTCAGAGAATATATTTTAATGTATAGATAACTGTATAATAAGTTTCATAACAAGATGTGTGATTCTTTATAGTATTTACTTAATTTTTAAATTTTCCCTTTCATTTAACAAATCCTCAAAAATATAAATGTTATTTTATCATAAACAAACACATTTTCGCAGGTAGAATATTATTGTACATTTTAATGTTAGCCTTTTCTGAGACAGAATTTATTAATATAAGTATTTACAATTTACATGCTGATGAATGAGCTCATTCATAGAAAAGATTTTGTAATGAAAATATATTTATTGGAACCAGTGATGGTTCTCCGGGGAGAGGGGGTGGGGAGGGGGTGAATTATGAGGTTTTCAAGTTAGCCTATATCTAGTAGTTTTATTCTGATTTCATTTTTAAAGATACATTCAGTTAAACAAAATATAATGATGTTCATTAATTGTTATATAACATTCAAAAATAATAACAAGGTGTACTAAATATATTTTGTTGACCTTTGTCAGCTAAAATATCATCGGTGCGTGGGAAAGGAATATTAAGAAGGTCCTGATCTGGCAGACAGATGTACTCCATGAACATGTGCTTTGATATCTAACAAAAAGGACCAATAAATACTTGTCTCCCACCACTTCTGCTCTCACTATTTCTGGTACTGCCATCGCTTTCATGGCTGTTGTCATTTTCTAAATTTAAAATTATTGAATTCATGAATAGCTGTGACGTGACTTCCTCTTTTAATCTACTATGTGGACCTTGTTTACTTCAAGAAATTAATTTAAAAAAATAATTTTTTAAACTAAAATTTTGTAGATACTAGCATTTAAATCTTCTTTGATGTTCCTCCATTATTTTATGTGCCAGAGATGACCATGAAGGCAGCTTACTAAACTGCTTATCAGCAGTATTGTCTAGGTATATAATTATTTTATAACTGAAGTCTTTTCAATTGCAGAGTGATGATCTTTAGAGTTGATTACAAAAAAATATATAAGCATTGTTCTAAATGAGATAAACATATGAGTACCTGGACAACACTAGTGTTGCATTAACTGTATCAAAAGTATCAACCTCACCAATAATGTCTTAATGTTTAACATCAATAAAAATTCTACTTGAATGTTTTCTCTTATCTTTCCATCTAAGAAAAATAACTTGATTCTTTGCTATGAAAACAAATATAACTTATTTTATGATACTTCTAATCCTCGGTAATTCAGATTTTAAGACTCCACACGTACTATGGACCAATGATGTCTTATTAAGAGATAGAGAAGGTAGCCTACTCGAAAAATGTTTGATGATTGAAGCAAGCCTATACCGTATGCTTTATCTTTTGCATGCAAGTGCAAAAGATGTTTCCATATTCCCTGTATTTCACATAACAAATTCAGTGACATTATTGGGAAGAGATACTTCAAAGTTTTGTTTTTGTGAATGATGCATTGTAAAATAATTATATTAGTCAATGATATCTGAAGTATTTATTTCACTCAATTCTAGTATAATGAAATACTAATGGGGTTCTGAGCAATTTACTCCTATTAAATCCTTTACCTAAATTCATTTTTCATTTTCTTCTTGACATTGCATGACCCTTTGATAAGATAAAGCACTGATATCCCAAACATATACCATAATTTGACATAATTTAATTTATTATTTTAAAAGAAATTTATGTATGTAAAAAAATTCAATATCCTGTATTTCTTGAACTTTTTCTATTTGCTGTAGTAGTGAGACTTTCTCTGGTATTCAAATGAAGTAATCTATATATCAGGAGACTTACATTTATTTCTCTTTCAAACAATTTTTTCATCCGTTTTGCAAAGAAAATTCAGCTACCAAAGATATTAAATGATTTATTTCGAATTATGGGGCATATGCTACTCTCATGCAATTCACTTATTTTTTAGGCATAAAGTTAAAAGGTTTTTATTTTACTTAGCCTTGAAAGGTTTGTTTTAAAAAAACACTACATGATAAATATATTTTTATCACAGCACTACCAGGGCCACCAAAAGAAAATCCACATCCAGATACAAATATGTGTGGATTATACAAAATTTTACAGATATTTTATTTTTATATTTTTGCTTATTTCTTGCCAACAAATTACATTGATCCATTTAGATAAGTCACAATGCCTTGTCATTGTCAACACAAAGCCTGTTTTTTGAAGAATACAATAAAAAATATTAGTATTATCACAGTTTTACAATGTATTAATACATCATTCTATTTCAATAATTTAAAATGAAATTTATTGTATTCTTATCTTTCTTCTCTATTTATCTCTGGCTTTGCAATCTTCCTTGTTCAATTTATTTTTTCCTTTAAAATTTCTTCAATTTTTCCAAACCATGTAATTCTGGGCCTTCCTCTTTTTCTCCTTCCCACAGAAAACTTCTAGAAAATAATATTTTTCTAATCTTTTCAAACGACCATACCAGTTCAGGTTTTTAAATGTTAAATGAATTAAGAAATTGTATGCATCTTATTCATTTCATTTCTAATCACTACATTCCTAATTCTGTCTAATTTTAAATAACTTACTGATCTTCTCCAAATGTTCATTTCTAACACTAACAATTGTGACAGTACTTTAGTTTTTAATACCCACACTTCTGCTCCACATGTCACCACACTCTGGATATGAGTTTGAAAAATTCTGAATTTGACATTACAAGATGTTCACTTGTCCCATAATATTCTGTTCAATATTGAATTTGCTGATCCTGTTTATTTATTCAATCTCCAGTATCTTGTTCATCCCTTCCATTTTTATTAATTTTCATACCAAAATAATCCTAATCATTACAACCTTGGATTTTATCGCTGTCGTCTCTCATGTTTTTTTTTCTTTTTCTTTTTTTTTTTTTTTCATATTTACCTGTAAACCCCATTTTTCAAAATTTTCCATTCTATCTAAATATATATTCATATCTTTAAAAAAATTAAAACCAAATTTTTCAAAAAATAAAGAGTAACAAATATATGATCCATAGTCAATCTCCTAACTTGAAAACCATCCTGTATTTCATCTTCCTTTTCATTATAATTTCTCTCTAAGTAATAATAATTTCTCTATAATTACCACATTCATCTTGTCATCCCTTTTTGTCAATAACTGTTATTTCTCCATTCCTCCAACTTTCTGGAATATTGTTGCTATTTGTACATCACAATTGTTTTAACTGAAATAATTTAGATGTCCCATTTTTAAATAATTAATTGTTTATTCCACCTTCACCAGATACTTTTCCGTTCTTCATAAATTTTAATTCTTTTCTAATTTCATCAAGTGAAATTTCATTTCTTCTCACAATTTTTAATACTTCTAAGTGACATATAAATTTTGGTCAGGTCTCCAAAAGTTAATGCTCAATATGTCCTATCCACTTTTGTAATGAAATTCCTAATAATCGAACTCTGTTGCTGACATTTGTTCATAGTCTTTTAAAATTATTTCAAGCTACTAAATGTTTTCTGCCATCAGTATAAGTCCAAATTTGACCACATTTTAGCTTTTATTTTGTCCCAAAATTTATTTTCTTCTAAACTCACTTTCCTCTTAACTACAGCTTGATTTTTTTTATATCTATTTTATTTTATCTAGAATATTCCCTGCATTCATCCACTTCTTATATTTCATTGTCTCATTTTCTACAACCTTTTTCATTTCTTTATTCATAAAATATTTAAATTTAGTAGCCTTTTCCTCTATACCTGAAGCTTCCTTTGCAGCTGAATGTATATTTTGAACAATGTGTTGATACAATTTTTCTGTACTAATAAATTCTGATCCAAATATTTTTTCATAAGTCATACTACATAATAACAAAATACTCTCCTCTTTTAATAATTCAATATTATATTGTTAATTGCATGCAAACTCTATTCCTATATGATGATGTGTAACAGATATGAAAATTCTTGAATTTACCAAAGAATGATTGCTCTCACAACATGGCCCTCTAAACACTCTCACAACCTTAATTTTTTACCTTGATTTTCTTCTGCCTTACTATCACATAATCTATTATAAACTTTATTTGTAATAAATCTTTATGGCATGTAAACATCTTTATGATGAAAATCCCATTACAAATTTTTAATGAACACTGATCATATAAATCTGTAATTCTTTTTCCATTATCATTAGTTACATCTTTTCCAAGTGGACCTATAATTTCATCTTCATTTTATCTTAGAGTTCTGCCATTAAAATCACCATTCATTACAATTTTTCTAGATTCTCCAACATTACCTAAACACATTTTGTGATTAATAAAACGTATCCTTGGCTCTTATACTTGCATCTCCCCTTACTCCGTAAATACCTATCTTCACTCTGAATAAATGCATATTCACCATTATCAGATTTTCATTTACTGCATCCCAATGCTTGAAATGTTTTTAAAATTTTTCTTTATCAATGATGACCACTGGCAGATCAGAGGGGGAGGGGGCATGGGGGCCATGGCGCCACCCTAAAGGCCTAGTTTTCGTTGATTGATTTAAATATTTATTTATATTCGAATTATGTAATTATTTAGACAATAATATTGTACAGTATCATATCTTCTGGACATAAATAATACAATATAATAACAAATATATTTATTATTTACCAAAAATCTATGATGCTCCCCCAGCAAAATGATCAGCTGGATTAGTCCCTGATGATGACACTCCTCTCTTTGCTTGTTTTTCTTTGGAAACTCCAGTACAGATGTAAATAATTACCTTTTATGGTATTCCACACCATTAATTTGTTTCTTAGTTTGTGTCAACAGTAATATCTTGTTTTAATGTTTCCAATTCGTATAAAATATCTGGTAATTTAGTACTATTCCTTGCACATTCCACTTAGAACTTATTAATAATGTGCACTTCTTTGTATGCTGATAACACCTATTAATGCCTTTATCTTTAAAAAATTCTTGGATCTTGCAGCCTGAAACAATTTGACAATGACTAGGTAGGAAGCCTGATGCATCAAACTCTTTCCTGGAGGTATAGTAACTTAATATAAAAGAAAAGAAAAATCATCTCTTCAGTTATGTTTGTGTTATAACACTCATTACCATCTGAAATAAAAGTTAAATTCATTACATATCTGATCAAATTATGATAAACATTATGGTACATGTTGGGCTTCATTGGCATCCTTGAGTTTCATAGGCTCAGGGGTCAAGAACCAGCAGAGTTCCCTCTCCACGAACCTGGTAGTCAGCATAAAACAAATATTTCACACAAACATTTTGAAAGGCAGTAAAAAGTTGATCCTTCTTTAACATATTAATAAAGAAACGGATTTCCCATCTACTGAAAAAGAAATTCTAATGACCAGAATGCTTTCACCAGATAATTTCTCAGATGCTTTTACCAGATCAAAGGATCTGGTAAAAGCATCTGAGAAAAATTATCTTCAAAAACATTTTCTGTGGCAGGGAAGATAGCAACAACATTATCAATGAGACACTCAGAATATATCCAAAGAAATACGGTTAATTTTGTGAAAACATAAATTAAAAAGGGAGTATAAACGTTCTGATAAATATTACATACCCGATCATTATAATCAATATATTGTCATTCTACCAAAATCAAAGAAAGAGTGAAAATATTCTGTAATTTCTGAAGCAGAATTATGAAACAAGTATGAGGTCATTTGATATCAGCTTATTGTACGATGTTGTTAAAACTGATTGTTTTTGAGATTGTACTTAATATGCCAAATGTATATATTAATGTAAAGATTAGAAAAGATGATAATAAACACAATTATTTTATAACTTCCTTTATCTTTTATTGTAAAATCAATAAAGTTTTATTTGCTAATGTAATAAATATGTAAACAATGTGAAAGACGTGAAAGAAATTCAGAACTAAAAGTATGATATTCATATTTCTGAAAGGACATGCAGAAAGAAAACATTAATTAATTTAAAGGAGTTACTTGAAGAAACTGGAAATGGTAAAAAGATTAAAACTATATATTATAAGATTGGAATAAACAGTTGGAAAAAGAAATCCAAAGTAAAACTGAAAGGTCTTTTGGAGAAATTATAGTTTCACAATTCACTATTGATGGGAAGTTTTGGGTAACAATTCACTTATTGATATATTCAACAAAGTTAATTAAAACTTTTGAATGGCATTTACATACATAAACAAATAGGCTACACAAGTTTACATTGGCAAAATAATGACATTATAAGTTTTAAATTCACAATAGATATTTCCAAATCCATAATAGACAATATTTGGCGGGATATTGTATTCACAACTAAGATGTAAAATCAAAAAGAGAAATAACACGCATAAATTGTTTTTAGTTAACTCTAGAGTACCTTTTGTTTCTATTCAAGAAGAAAGATGATGTTACAAAACAATAAAAAGTTTTATAAAGGAAGTTAATATCTATATAAATTATAATTATCCATTACGGCTTAGTAAACAAAGGCATCAAGCTATTTCAAATAATACTCCAGTTTCGGTTAACCTAAAACTGAAATTGTCAGAGTCAATTTTTTGAAAACAAAACATTGTTGATTGAGTTCCAATTTTTGTTTCAGTTTTGAAATGATTCCAAATGATTTTCCTACCTTAAAAAAAAAAAAAAAATAGTGTCAGAGTGAATGATAAACTGAATTTCTTGGTAATTCATTTTCCATTCAGGAAAAAAATCTTGATAGCTTGAAACAAAAATGTGATTATTTTATAATGAAATGACTGCATTAGAAAAGAAACAATAACATCATTGTAATTTCATTGCAGGCAGTTACTTTATTTTCAATTCTTATACAAGTACTGCTGTAATAATTATCATTAATGAATTTAAAAAAATTGTCTTCACACCTTTGGGGCCATCCATAAATTATATGACACAAATGTGGATACCCCCTTTCTTTCTTGTAACTCACCTGTAACGCATGCTTGAACCTCTCTAAATAAATATATAATGCTGTCAACCCCCCTGGCTGTAAATGCAAGATGTGAAAATAAATTACAGCAAAGTAAAAACAATGTGCTTATTTTATTTGTGTTATGTATTATAATTTATGAGAATTGCAATCTGAATTAGTTAGTAATGCTGACTGCACTTAACAATGAGATTGGGTGCAAAATGCGAGTGAAAGGACACATAGGTGAGAAAATTTGTGATCACAAACCAAGCACACACTGTTGTGGATGACACATGGGTGAGAATCTACTGCGTCATTTTAAATGAATTCTAGAATATACGAATAAGTTTTGAATATTTTCTTCATAATCCACATAATACATACTTAAAGGAGTTTCTTACGTTGTTTTCAAGCAAACAAACTTGTCAGCAGTCAAAGAATCTATATACATAAAACAAAGTTGTGTTAGTTACACCATTTATAACACAAGAACGACTGAACCAATTTTAATTATGTCTGTTTGGCTGGATTCATCTCTGTCCTGAATAACAGAAAAACTAATATAATATTGAAAAAATGGCACTACATGGCACTGAAGAATAAAACATGGCACTGAAGAATAAAACCTTAGGTACTGTTTGAAAACTTCCAATTCAAACAAGAAGAGAACCACTCACTGTTTCCATCGCAGTGTTGTTAAAACGATGTGAATTCTACAACGGCATAAAAATATAATACAAACGTTTTGAAACTTGTATTGGAAAAAGAAGCCTGATACCATACAGCTATATCACAACAATGACGCGTAATTCACAGAAATTCGCAACAGCGGAACGGAATTCAATTGTTGCATTCCTTGCATTGTCTACATCTCAAATTCTGCCCCAAATAGCAGAATAACTATTAAAATATTGGAAAATTTCATGAAAAATTATTAAACAGAAAATTAATCTAATATATAACTGGATGTGCTACAGAATGGCACAGACTTTTCCGTTTTCTGTTTTGTTTGGTCTCTAGCTATTCGGACTTGCCAATATAGCTAGCTATTTGGACTTGCCAATATTCTTGACAGCTGCCATCTATCGCCGCCCAAACTACATTTTTGGACATTTTATTAATTTTTCGGTTTCCCAATAGTAGAACAAAACTATTATTTTAAGAATATTAAAAAAACAGCAGATAAACCTTGCCCTAAAAGGCAATTTTCATTGAAAAATTTGGAGCCGTTTTCAAGAAAATGGCGTTTAGCACTACTGTAAATGTGAAATTTGAAGCTCTTTTTTACAGAAAATTTTTGAGTGTTCGAAAAACGAGAGATATGAAGCCGAGGATTATTAGGGGCGAAAATATACAAACAACAGATGATCTTCCTTAATAACATGAATTAATAGAAATATTTGTTTTCAAAATTTGGGTTTAGAATTTATCCATTTTATGGGGTAGACTGACTATGACATTAATTACTTTAATGGGAGAGGAGGCGCCTTTTTACTTAATGTTTTTATTTTACGTTTACATTATGTTTACATCATGGTTAACATTTTTCATCATAAATTTAATATCAATAGCTCTTCCTACATAATATTGCTTATTTTAGTCACTTGAGTTGCTATAAAAGAGGGAGGGGCAAAACTGAATAGAAAGCCCAGATTGAAGAGATAGGGAAACTAAATAGTATGAGAAAGTTTGTGCCATTCTGTATCATCACTAGTTTTAATTAATGTAATTTAAAATAATTGTTGTCACTATTATCATCCAAATATTATAATCATATTACAAAAACATTATAGTACAGGCAGAAATAGGATTTTACCAGTTGGTTACATTGTAAATGAGTATTGTAACATGCAATTCAAAACGCTCAAAGCCTTTGGTTAAAAATGTATATTATTTTCTTTTCAACAAAATATACAATAGTACTGAAATTAAATAGTTCCAGAAAAAATATACGTTTCTCTATTGGATATTAAGCACTTATTTTCATAATGCAATGTAATTTAAAACTCTCTGAATTCTGAATTGATATTATTTTAGTAGTAACCTTTGAGGAAACGTAATATTACTTTGGAAAAATCATATTACTTACAATTTTAAATTGTGCGTGTAGTAAAGATATTAAATTACAATCTACAATTTACACTACACATAGTTTCATTATTTTGCTAAATACAGAAATGTTTTACATACACACATAGTTAAAGAATGTTTAAAACTTTATAAAATTACAATAACTGTTTTGGGTAGTACTCTAACAATCAACACTATTTAGAAAATCAATATTATCTATATTAAGATTATTAGCATCGTTAACAACAGATATAACATGACTAATATTTGATTTAGCAAAGGGTAATACTGAATTTGTTATAAATCACACTGAAAGTTCAACATCTCCTCTTACAATAGATAAAAAGAAAAAATAATAATGGATATAAGCCTATTATTCAATGTATTAATTGCATGTATTTTTCGTGGAGGTATTAGAAATATGATATAAAATGTAGTTGCAATCTTCTGAAGGAAGGAAAAATGTCTGGGATATAACTAAATATTCCAATATTAAAATATTAGCTATTTCTAAGAACAGGTTAATCAACTTTTCCATTCATTTAATTCATTCATAAATTTCATAAAATTCATAAATTTTGATGTTTGAGATTCTGGGTTGGCAAATATTTAGTTTACAAAGTTTTGTAGCATATAATTTAAAGGTAATATTTCACTTGCATATTACCTTTATATTAATACAGGCAATATGTAATGTAATTATATGTAATTAATATTAGAAATGACTAATTTGAGGATTTACACGTAATAAAAAATTAATTCCATCAAGTACAGACATTGGCGTCTGTGTATTAAAATAGCACGCTCTTATATCAAAAATTTATTATTTGCCCAAGAAAATACTTCAACGAACAGAAAAATGTCAATGAACAGAAAATAAAGATAAATTGATAATATTGAAAGTAAATTTTTTAGTGATCCACAAAAAGACTTCATTTTTTCTGTTCCTATAAATAGTTTTCTTTTTAGCATATCTCATGATGTTAGTGAATGCACCTCCTTTGATATAAAATTTTAAATAATGTAGCAAGTTTTCCTATCTGCATTCCTTGAAAGAAATTTTTAAATATAATTAGTTCAATTTAATGTGGGTACTTCTTCCTCGAGTAACGAGTTAGCTCTTATTTAAACTGAGGTAAGAACATATTAAGGTGAAAGTAAAAATATCTGGCTAAGAATTAAATGAATATAATAATAATAATAATAATAATAATAATAATAATAATAATAATAACATAAATAAAGTTATTGACATATTAACAATGAGTTTCCTAGATCAATTTCCAAGAATTGAAAATGACACAATTCTAAAATTAGATTTTGCCAATATTTTTTTAGTTCCAAGTAAATGAGGATTAATTGTTCTTTTTCATAGCACTAATACAAAACATCCATATTTTAGCAGCCATTTATCTATAATTGTCAAAAAACATTCCTATAATGACATAACTAAACAGAACTAGATTTGTTTATATATAACTATACATTATTAATATTAAGGTATACCTATGCAATAAAAGGTTTTACAGATGAAAGGTGCAAACATAACATTGGTTGTGTTTAGAAGCTTTCGGCCAATAGTACTAACGTTACCCTTTCTAAAGAGTACACATGACATCAAGAAATTCACAAATAAATCTAGATTCATATGTTTAAACATTCTCAATTCGAAAGCATCTGAATAAATTTCATGTGAAAATTCATAATTCTACTCAAATCCATAAAATAAATGAACTGATATCAAATATCAAATAAAATATGGCACATTTAACAGACTGTTTGGAATAACTTTCTTCTTGACTAGGTTGACTAGTATAGTCTCTTATTTAATTTTAAGATGCTTCAAGCAACTTTAATTTTAATTGCAATAGTGTTTCTATTTCACAGAGAAGTACATTCTTACATTTAATATTTCAAAGAATTAAGAGGTATTAACAAATATTATTATGTGTTCCATTATCTATTCAAAATTAGTATGTATCCCTCAGATTTTCCAAGATTGCTATTCTGAAAGTTTTTTCATTGACACAAAAATGAAGCTTCCTAATTTGAAGAAAAATACTTTCATTGACTGTCAGTGGTCCCACAAAAGTATAAGCTTTCATTTCAACCACAAGACCAGCACTATTAAAGCAGTATTTTTTCCCTTCTGATAGAATTTTGTGATTGTAGGTGTTTTAATTCTATCTGAAAGAATGGAAACAAGATTAAAAGATATAATTGACTTAAAATATCATCATACACAGGAATTTCAATCTTAACATTTTTATTTTGGTAACAATACTTCAGTTGTTTTGGGTACATATGAATCAAAAGACATAAAATATCTCTAGTAACTAATTTTTCCTTAGAGAAAATGGTTGCATTGAAATGGAATGAAAATAATGCCAATGCATTACAATTGTATTTTCTTCTAATTTGTCACATGCTAATATAATGTTTCAATTGTTTTATAATGATATTGAAACAGATTGGTTGTTGATATTTGAATTATAAAAATAAATTTGTTGCAATGTGACAAATTGCAAACTTAGTGTCACTAAACTTTACTTATTATATTTTGAGCTTACTTTTGAGAAGTTTATTGTTTTTGCTAAGGTTAATTTAAAAAAAGTAATGTGAAATATTTATCTTTGGCTTCTTTGAACCTTGCATGAATGTGTTTAGAATTGACATTTATTCTCTTCTCCCCTGCTAAATAAATTGTACAAATTTATTTTAATATGCAACAGTTTTGGAACATAAATTATTTAAGAATTTAATTAATTGGTTTATTCAAAATGAAATGATCCATAATGGTCAAAATTAATTTGGAAGAGGCTCTTGGTATTAAAGCTTAAGAGGAACAGTTTTAGAATTATTAAGGCAACATGAGCACACATTTTTATTACTTCTTTTGAAACAGAAATACCTGATTTAACATTGACAGAAATGCTCATAAATTGTCTTAATATGTTATAACGTTCCTAAATTAAGATGAAAATTCCTGAAACACTAATTTCAATGAAAAGTAATACTTAACTTTTCATCTCTATACCAGTGGTTTTCAATCTTAATGGAGTCCTAGAAACCTATATTATGGTTTCTGTGCTGAAACCTGTAGTCATCTCTCTAATGCAATATAACCTAGTTGTCAAGCTCAGGAAAAGCTAGCTATCTTGGTTCATTTTATAAATTTTGAATTCCTGAGGGTAAAATTAAAATGAAATCAAAAAACTAGAAAAATATTTTCAAATTTCTCTACCTGTCAGTATACTTTCCAAAGTATTATATTTTTTTTCTTATTTCTTATCCTCTTTTTCCTGTACATGTACGTGTGCAATGATTTGCAAATATTTGGATCAAACTCATGAATTTATTAAAGGTTTTAGACTTATGCAGATTGGTAGACATAGTGTTCTAGTCGTCTATTTCTTTTATTTTTAAAAATATATGAAAAATCAGGGTCACCCAACTGCTATTTAGAACATCAATATGGAGTGAAACTCACAGTACTTATGGTTGAAAACCACTGCTCTGCTCAGTCAATGCGATGAATATGATATTTTGTTTGTGCTTACAATGCGTAATGAATATGACACCAAGTTATTTCTAAATAATCCTTCAAAACTTTTACCCACACTGTAGTAAGAATGTTCTCAACTTTCATTACTTTTCTAATATTTTCTTAAAATGTTTCTACTTTTGCTGTTTCTTTGGTAGGGGTTGAAATATTCCAACTTTAAAAGCACTTATTAATTAATTATATTGTAAACATCTTTATAATTTCATGTTGTCAAAGGTATAGAAAACCATATACATTAGTTATAAAAGTAATATTTATGATTTCACAACATGTAAAAAGGTATAACTAATACACCATTTTTCCTTTCCAACTTACTCTATGTACACATACTGAAAATTATTATTGGGCAAACATAGTGATGATGAAATTTTAATTTTTTTATTATGCTTTAAATGAAACTCCATGAAGCTATTTGAAAATATTCGATGGTGAAATGTGATTTTTTCAGTATCTATATCATGTGAGACAGTTCTCTTATGATCTGAAGTCAATTAAAAAGCATGTTTGTAATGTATAGCTCCTACATAAAAATGTCTTTTGGTTTATTACTATTTCCATTCCAGCACTTATCTTCTAGGAAAACCCAGGTAAGGTAAGCAATTTACTGACAATCAATCAAAACAATAACAACAAAAATAATGGGTATTTTTGAAAGTAAGTTATAATATTCTGACTATCACACATCAGTTTTCAAACATACTTCAAAGAGGATGTGTTTGGTGAGCAATGAGAAATATACATTTGTATTTCAAGTTAACTGGTTCAAAGATTTTCATGTTTACTCCTCTGGAACTTGGGCATGAATGTTCCTCAATGCGCCAGCTGGTTGTCAACAACTAAAAAACATAAAAAATTTGATTATTAATGAGGATAAGTTGTTAAAAGATTTTCAGAACAAGTAGGGAATTGAATTGTATTAATATAATACATATTAGTTGCATTCATTGCAGAGAATCATTGATTTGGGCAATCTTTCATTATAGAATTCAATTTTCAATAAATTACACATCCATTTCTTTGAAGGGGATCTTGGGGAATTGAAAAGCAGTAAATTTAGCAATGTGAAGAGGTAAATAAATGGTACTTATCTCTCAACTTTGGCCAAATGTTACTTTTTATTATGTGATGTTTCACAATTTTAAGGATTATGTATGTAATTCAAGTCTTTGCAGTGTCAAACAAAATCAAGTCAAGTATTTATTTATTTAATTTCTTTCAATATGCAGGTTTCTTGAACTTCCTAAAAATGAATTGTCAGAAGATCCTCATCCCCCCAAAGGATTAATTCTAATACTAATACTAATTTAACTCAGTGCAATACTTTCACATTGGTCTTGGTGTACCAGTCATGATAAAAAATGTGTGTACCAATAGTCAGCATTCATGCATGGAAATCCCTTCTTCCGTTCAACTTATAGTTTCGAAAGTTGAAAATGGTTGTATTTTATAGTACCTGCGCCTACGGCAAAGATTTTGGGCTTTAATCAAACAAAATGGTCACGATATTATAAAATTTTAGCCACTTTAAACTGAAGGATTGACTCTAAACAACATGGCTGCCATTGTGCATATTGCGAACGCTCGCTAGATTAACCATTTTGTTTCCGTAAATTCATACAAAATGGTTACGTAACTAGTACAAAAAGTGAGTATTTGGCCCACCGAATGAAATATTTACGAGGCGACGACAGGAGTCAAATCTAGCATTGTGAAATGAGTAGACAAAGACACTTTCGTACGAGTTGCGTACTACACAATTTTTTTTGACGAATTCATGGAAACTTACGAGTACATCCTTTTGGTATTATTCTCAATATGCGAGACGGCCGTTTTTGGTTCTTGTCGTCTCGGAGTTTTGATTACTTTGCAATCTTTACGGTGCACGTACGCCATAATTATTTTGCAGTCTGTGGCATATTCACTTCAAAATTAATTGTATTTTGTAAATTAAATTGAATGTTTTCAAGACAATTGCAACATAATGGTGACATCTCATTGCAAAGGAATATCCGCATGAAGTCAACGCTGACAAAATTTCAAGAAGAATTTTACGTTATGAAAATGTCATTTTTCTTTATCGAATTTAGGGGTGTGAGATCTTTCTTCGCTGTTGATAGAGTGAGGGGCAAAGCGAAATTCAAACTTTTGACAAATTTTGTTTGGCATAGTCGCTAAAGGAGAAATATCCAATTGTGCCCTTAAACTTTTGTTGTTTTATCCATGATCAAAGGCAGAAGTGGTAGATAAGGAGGCAGAAAAACGTTTTTCTTGAAGGTGCAAAATATTGGAAGATGTGTAATTCATGGAAGAAAAACGATTGGAATTCGCACCCTATTCTCGCTCTTTTTGACGGTACGGTGGAATGCAGTCTCTAAAAAACCGACGACGCGGATCCACCACCCAACTGGCGCGTAAGGAAAAACAAAACAAAACAAGCTGACCACATCGCATGGAACGAAGCGAAGGGGAGTAGAAAAACCGTAAGAGCCGTCCTTGGTTGAAAACCGACGGCACAAACGCATTAGCGCAGTCGAGAGACACTCGCCACCGAAGGTCAGAGCACTGAGCACTCCGAAGGCCGTCCGCGAGTGGTGTGCGACCGTGCAGCTGGTCCGTTTCCCCTCGGCGGACGGCGCTCGCCGGCAGGCGGGGGCGGGTCATCAGGCGACGCTGTCCGACTGGCCCGACCATGACACGTCGCTGGCCGAGTGCAGGGAGTCGCGGTCGGCGCCGAGCGTCGCCACGCCGCCGCCGCCCCCGCCGCCCAGGCTGATGGTGATGTGTTTGAGGCGGCCGCTGTCGTCGTCACCGCTCTGGTCGCTCGCGCTCTCCTCCAGGATGTGCGGCGCCGAGCACGCCACCGCCGCGCCGCAGGGCGAGGGCGCGCAAGACGACGCCGACGCCGACGTCGCCGAGGGCGCCCCGCGAGCCCGGCGCCGCCGCCGCCGCGCACGACCTCCCCCGCCGCCGTTGCTGCCAGCGGCTGCGCCTGCGAGCAATGCAACGCAACGGTCACATATCGGCATGGGGGGGGGGCAGGCGACGTCAAATTGTTGTTCTTTGGTTTCCACACGTACTTGTGCTCCTTCTCACTTTCATTCTCTTTCTCTCATTTCTATCTTTGCTCTTCATATAAACACATGCACACACACACACACACACACACACACACACACACACTCGCATACGCACGCACATGCACAAAGAACCATTCAGGCACCGGAAAGGCAGTACAGAAATTCTCGTACAGGTGCCTGGAGTTTCACCAGGCTGAAGTCTCTCCGTCTGTGAACAACCATAGCGCCTAAACCATAAGTACGATTTCTTTCAAAATTAATATTCCTGGTCGATCTGGTTCCACCCAAGGCGTCGCTATTTTGAAAAACATTCTTCAAAATTTGGGAGTACTTTACCTGAAGAAACCATTTTCACGGTTAGCGTCTTCCTACAACTACAAAATTAAAGATAGAGATTTTTACCCCTAATACAATTTTTCTTCATAGTGAGTTCTTTCTTTAAGGTCATGTACATTTTTTTGAAAATTTTAGTAGTTTTCACGCAATATTGCGTGCAATATCGGCTATTTTAAAAAAATTACAAAAACAAGATTTTCTCAAAACCGGCTCAAATTTTTTCTCTAAACTTTTAGAATGGAATAGTGCTAAATTAAATACATGAGATGACATTTACGCCAGATTGCTCTATTCTTTTGTTTTTGTAAAAATTACAAAAATTATTTTTTTACTCGTCTCGCACGTCGTTAATATTTACATGAGTGGCGATTTAGTTCACATTATTATATTTACGAGTACATGTGCTTTAAATAATATCCTACAAAGTTTTTCGAGAACTCAACTGTTTTCTGTGAAAACTAGCTCAAAATTCTGCCTTTTCAGAAACGCTCACACGTCATTTTCTCATAAATGGCTCCAAATGTTTTCTTCAAACTTTTCGAACGGATAGTGCTTTACAATTACACTCTTTAATATGACTTAAAGTTCAATTTAGTGAATTTGTTTGTTTTTCCAAAAATTACACAAATGTAATTTTTAAAAAGATATCTCACGCCTTTAATATGCACGTTACCAGCCATTTGTAAACACCATTGTATTTGTGAGTGTAAGTGCTTCAAATTACTTTAAATGAAGTTTTTCGAAAACTCAAAAATTTTCTGTGAAAAAGAGCGTCAAATTTCACATTTTTCAATAGCGCTTAAACGCCATTTTCTTAAAAACGGCTCCAAATATTTTCAAAGAAAATTGCCATTTAGTACGAGTTTTTACTGTTCTTTGGTATTCTAAAATTAATATTTCCCTTGTGCCATTAGGAAAACGAAAAATTAAGAAAATGTCAAAAAAATGAACTTTGGGCGGTGATTAGATGGCAGCTGCAAGAGTATGTTCCGAATAGCTAGTCCAGACCCAAAGAAATAGAAAACTAATACTGGAAAGTCTGTGTCCATTCTGTAACACCACTAGTTTCTCGTATTCTCTTGAATGTTCTGGACGTACAAAAAATTGTCAATTCCCTACTACCAGACCCAGATGCGTTGAATCATTTCACTTGCCATGAATGGTGAACAGGAAGAAGTCGATCCGTGTATAGCGGACGGATGGACACACAGGTTACCCGGTTACTATATGTAGGAATGCAATCAATCAACTCTTAGAATCGGAGTCATCTTCAGGTGAACATGAGATCATTCATCATTGAGATGAATTTTTTTTCACGAAACTCGTAATGGAACATATCCATTTTTCGCTGTCATAACGTCAAATTGAAGGTTTTAGTTTTTTATTATTTTTTATTTTCGAAAAGTAAAAGGAAGTAAGATAAAAATATTAAAAAAATAAAAAAACAGATTTTTTATTAAAAATATTTAAATTACAAGCCTAGTTTTAATAATGAAATAGTACCTCCTATTTGAACGTATAATATATTTAATTGGTCAAATTGTCATACCGAGTTTCTTGGGAATGTTTGAATCCTATAATAATAATTATTAATGCAGCGAAACCTGACTAAAGAATCATCAAAGGTTCCGGCCAAAAATTGCTGTTAATAGAAGTAGCCGCTTTATTGAAGTTATAATGTAAGTGGATGCGTAAATCAAATCTAATTACTGGGAGATGTGGTTCAGGGCATCAACTGATGCCACTGCAGTGCCTCTGACCGGGAGGTCCTGAGGTTCGAGTCCCGACGATGGCAGGATTTTCGCCACTAGCTAGATAGCTAGGTCGAATTCAGCCACTGTCTGGAGGAGAAATCTAGAGGCCGCCTGATCTGATCGATAGTTTTCACCGATCAATACCAGGCGAATGCTGAAGCAGTACCCTACTAAATGGGTCATGGACTACCGCGATCTCTCTCTTCCATTCCTTGCACTGTCCTACCCCTTATACACACACTTACATATACTACACTAACACACATGCCGGGAGACCGGTCGGAAGCTTAGAGCTTGTCCCGGTTGGGGCGGTGCCCTGTTGATGGGAGATATCTGGTTAATAAATAATTTGAAAAACTAGTATTGCAGTATTTGTCTTTTAAAAAGAAAGGTAAAAACTTTACTTAAAACATACTTAAAAAACTTTAAGGAGATAACAGACGTTAACCTGAAGTAGTAACTATTTAATTTTTTTTGCGGTGATGAATAATTGAGGTAATCCTTTATCTCAGTTCCTATAATTTTATTAATCGTAACATAACATATTTTATAATAATACTATTGAAGTTCAAAGATCGAAGTCATAACGGAACTCGTTTCTATTTCGTTCATTTTTTAAAACTAATTTAAACGCTTTATTTCGTCGTTTTTATACGAAAATTATTCCTTCGAATGCTGCCTGTAACACACCCTCGGACAAATGCTCACCTGCGCCGTTGGGTACGGGGTCCGCGGCGATGTCCTCCATGAGGGCTCGAGGGTCGAGCTCTCTCCACTGCGTGACCTGCAGCGGCGCTCGGCTCCCCGCTCCCGCCCCCGCACTCGCGCCCGCGCTCGCACCCGCGCCGCCTCTGCCCGCCGGCCGCGCCTCCTGCAGCAGCAGCTGCAGCAGCTCGATGCCCGTCTGCACCGACAGCGTCCGCAGCTCCGGTCGCCGCTCCGGCAGCGCCCCTGCAACACACGCAGCCACCCGCTGTTCAGTTTATCCTCTTAAAGTACAACCTCCGACATATCGCGTTGCTGGCTGTAAGAATGACATTGTACACGAAAACCTTCGTTCGGCAATTTCTATTGCAAGCTGGCTGTAAGAATGGCATTTTACAGAAAAAAGCGACAATTCCTATAGCAAGCTGGCTGTAAGAATGACATTGTACACGAAAACCTTCGTTCGGCAATTTCTATTGCAAGCTGGCTGTAAGAATGGCATTTTACAGAAAAAAGCGACAATTCCTATTGCAAGCTGACTGTAAGAATGACATTGTTGAGGAAAGTTCCCGACGATTCGGTCTGTAATCTGGCTGTAATAGTGACATTACGAGTATAGAGGAAAATCCCATACAATCCTTATTGCAAGCTAGCATGGTAAGAATGACATTTTCTGCTAAAACCTGCAACAATTCGTACGTAAGCTGACTGTAAGAATGAAATTATATGCAAAACCCTCCGTCAATTTGTGTTATTGGCTGTAAGAAAGTCATTGTATGGAAAAACCTCCGACAATTTGTGCTGTTAATTGTGAGAATGACAGTCGGAAAAACCTCCTGCGATTCGTATTGCTGACTGTTAGAATGAAATAATATGGATAAACCACCGACAATTCGCATTTAAGATATTCATGTTGGAGAGACTGGTGTCTTTATTACGAAAATATACGACGGAAATGGAGGACTGAGCCAGAAAATTGTACGTGCACTACGAAAACAAGGGTCACATTAGAAGACATTTTGATTAAAACGTCTCAAAAACTCGCCTGATCAACAAAAAATAATGGTTAATTATTTTATTTACTACCTATACCAAATAATTATTTACAATATTAAATATTACATTTTCGTAATTCTGCCAATTGGAAAGAGCGGGAGTCGTACTCTACTATACTACATTCACTTCAGAGGGTAGACGATTTTTGTTTAAATCACATATATGAGACAAAACATGGAACAATAAAAATTGAAGACTCAAATAAAAACAAACGAAACATTAACAAAAATGCGCAACTATTAAGCACATTTTCGGAAGAACATGACGAAAAAAATACGAAATGAACTAATAAAGAAGGAGAATAAGTGCATGGAAGATTGGTGAGACACAGAGAAAGTGACGTAAACACGCCATGAGAATGATACCCACAACAATCGCCTGAATAACTATACAATTTTCACTAGGTGGTCTGAGAAGTCCGAAAAGGTCTACTAAAAGATGCAGTTTACCGGTTGGTTAAAAACAGATTGCGGGACTGCGGAGAAATGTGAAGACAATTCTCAATGCCGAAACAATAATTTCTCTGTTTTACTGGAGCTTTAATATTCGCGCAAACAATTCAACATACTGCATTGACAAACCTTCCATTCATCACTTTCATGTACAGAATATCGAATAAGTGTGCTTGTAAGTGTAAAAATTAAAAGAACAAAATACAAAAACGTAGTGTGCCCTTTGTTTTGACTTATTTTCGGAACCTCATGTCCATTGTCAGCCCACGACACACGACCACATTAAAACGACTTGTACCAAATCTGGAACCAAAAATAACTAGTACGTATTTACACTGACTACAAATGAAGTAAACTTCTCTTAATATATTTTTCTCAATCCGATATTGACTCACTTTAGAATAAAGTTACCTGATCATGATCATGTGGACATGTTCAGCCGCGTTCCGCTCATATTGAGTTTTAGGTAATTATTAAATAATTACATGAAACAAATAATTTACATGAAAGTACAAATAACAATGTGCGTGTAACATATTAATAGAAGTAGAATGTTCTTCTACTGCTTCTTTCATGGTCTTTATTATTTTACAATCTGTGCGTATATAAAGTATTTTCACGTTTGTTTCTGATGTATTGATAATATTGTAGGCTGACAACTACGAAACTTCAGCGAATTTTTTGCCAGCATTGCTGCAGTCTCTGCAGCTACTCTGAACGGGAGGTTCTAGAGTTCGAGTCCTGCCCGGGTGGATTTTTCGACACTAGCAAGATCGAATTCTGTCGCTGACTGGAGGAGAATACTAGCGGCCGGATGCTCTAATCGGTAGTTTTCCGTGCTTTTTCTGTTGAATATCAGGCAAAAGTCGGAGCAGTGCCTTAACCAAACGGATCACGCGCGTTTCCTTCCTCTTCTTCGTCCTATTTCCTCCCCTTAGACACACACACACACACACACACACACACACACAGAATTACATACACTTCACTACTACAAAATAATGTTGGGGACTAGCTGGGATCTTAGAGCTTGCACGGCTGGGCCGGTGCCCTGTTGGGGAAGATATCTGGAAAGGGAAATTCCCCGCTGAAATATATCCCGAAAAGGAAAGTCGATATGTAGGTCGGTGCTATATTTCACCATTCAGCTGAAAAAGAATCACCACCACCTTCCGGAATAAAACAATCTCGACATAACGAAAGTAATGAGGGCGGCAATAGGAGTCGACGTGACCGGAAATGTCAATCAATGAAACCCCTCCTTATACAATGAGGCGACTAAAGTCGTGGGATTTCAATACGAAAATTCACAATATGGCGGTAGTATCACGCACAAACGGTACAAAGGGCAGTGCATTGGCAGAGCTTTCATTTATCCTCAAGTGATTCATGTGAAAAGGTTCCTGACGTGATTTTGTACAGCCAGCCGGGAATTAACAGACTCGAACGCGAGATATTAGTTGAGCTAGTCGCATGGGATATTTCATTTCAAAATCATAAGATAATTCAATATTCTGAGATCCACAGTGACAAGAGTATCGAGAATACCTAATTTCAAGCATAACCTCTCACGGCCGATAGCCTTCACTTAATGACCGACAGCAACTGCGATTGCTTAAAGTTTTCTGGGCTAACAGAGAAGCAACACTGCGTGAAAAACCCATAGAAGTCAATGTGGGACGTACGACAAACGTATCCGATAGTGTTACGGCGAAATTTCGCTTTAAGGGGCTATGACAGCAGAAGACCGACTTGAGTGCCTTTCGTATCAGCACGACATCGCCTGCAGCGCCTCTCCTGTGTCCGTGACCATATCGATTGGACCCTAGGTGACCAGAAAACCTTGGTCAGAATAGTCCCTATTTTAGTTGGTAGAGTTGATGGTGGTGTTCGAGTGTGGCTCAGACCCCACAAAGCCATGTACCCAAGTTGTCGACAAGGCACTGTGCAAGCTGGTGGTGGCTCCAAAATGATAAGAGCTGTCTTCACATGGAATGGACTGAGACCTCTGGTCCAATTGAACCGATCATTGACTAGAAATGGTAATGTTCAGCAACTTGGAGACCATTTGCAGCCATTCATGGAGTTCATGTTTCCAAAAAACAACGGAATTTTTGTGAATAACAATGTGCCACGTTACTGGGCCACAATTGTTCGCGATTGTCTTGAAGAACATTCTGGACAATTCGAGCGAATGATCCAGCCCAGATCGCCCGACATGAATCCCTGAACATTTAGGGGACATAGTCAAGAAATCAGTTCGTGCACAAAATCCTGCAACGGCAAACACTTTCGCAGTTATGGACGGCTATGATTCAATATTTCTGTAGGGGACTTCCAACGACTTATTGAGTCCATGTCACGTCGAGTTGCTACACTTCGCGGGGCGAAATGAGGTCCGACACTATATTAGGGAGTACCCTGTTACTTTAGTCACCTCGGTGTAATAAATAAAAGTAAATTATATAACAGTAAACAATTTGAATTAATTTTATTTGTGTAATGCTATATTGTAATTTACTATATTTAAAGAATTTCAGTATTTGGTACATAATTAATTTGAAAACGAATGTTCAGAGATAATCCTTCCAGGGAGGTAACATATCTGTCTACTGCAGTTGCAGGAATGTAGACATTCTCTTCCACATTCTTCTTTTTACTTAGAATAACTTCTGTAAGTATTAAAAGATCTAAAAAAATCAGCCTTACGTAACACATAACTACCACCTCTACCCCTGTGACGCATCGTAAACGCTGGCTCACACCCCTTTCTCCCCCTTAAACAAAATTTTTGGACAATCTTTATACTTATATAGTACGTCGACACAGATTTTTACAGTGAGAAAAGAAGAGCATTCATACATTTTCCTCAATCTATACTGAAATGTGCATACGAGTAAGTGCGTACTAATATTTTTAATTGAAAATCTGAGAAATTATTAAATATTATTTTTTGGTAATTTCCATTTTTGAAGATTTGTCTACATTAGCCCAAGTTTCTGGGTATTATTTCTGACCAGATCATATAGTTCCACTCGTAAATATCATTTTCAACTACATGTTATCAAAGGAAACCAAGAAAGATATGAGAAGAAAGTCTCGTGATTCTCTGACGCAAATTAACATTCGAAACAGCTTGCAGGAAAAAGACACTCGAAGGAGTAAAAAAGGATTATAATGTTTCTTCCTCAATTTCCGCTCATAATTTCTCAGATAACAGATTTCAAACGTACATCCAAATTTCCCTGTGGCTTCCGCATAGGAAAATTTTCACATACGGAAGAGTCATAATATTACCCACGATGCTATCATTCCATCATTTCGGTCACAACATGGGTATTTTAGTTACTAATGAAATAAATTTGATAAGAACACATTAATGAAACGATTATTCTAGTTCTCAACTAACGCAGGAGTAGCCAACGTGGCGCTTTGGAAGAAAATAAACGGTGCATTGCATCTATGCACATCCTTACTGTTTTAAAGTGCCTTGGCCAAAGCAGAATTGAATCCATCTTCATGTCCTCTCGAGTTTAATTTCACAGTTCACAGTTCAATTTATACAGGATTCTTAATTATCAGTTTGTCGCAATATTTTAAGTTTACAATTAGTATTCTGTGCGATTCCAATCTCGAACACGTACTCTATTTGTTCTTCATCAACATTTATACAAAAGATTCGGGTTTTCGAAAATTTCTATGTTTTCTAACATTCCTTCTGTCCATTACAGTGCGAAAGAAAACAAAAGAGTAGCATAAAAAGATAATAAGTGATACTTTTAAAAAAATTATTGCGGAATGTGGCGATTATACAACGCTCAGCCACTCGGCTTCTCACTTGTTAGGAGTGAGCATTTTCAGACGAAAATTACGCGAAGGAAGGTGTCTCTCACAACCTCCCTTTAAACATTAGAAATAAGCTATGCGGATATTCAAGTTGGAGAGTGCATATTGTTGACGGTTGATGGAAGGAGAAAGTGATAGTAATCGTGTATTTAATATGCAGTAATCCACGATTCCTAACGAACAGAGAGAATCAGGCGACTCCAATTTCCAACTTTATTTCCCTCCCGGTGCACCATCTCCCTCCCTTCATCCCACCCCATCGATTGTGGCCAAGTCTTCTCTTCACCAAACGAGATTCTCCGGCAGCTATAGCCCTCATCAGGGTGCCCGCCGGCGATCTCCCTCACGCTTGATTGATTGATTAGTGATTGATTAGATCAAATGCTAAGGTAATTAGACCCGTCAGTGTAGTGAATGTTTTTGAAGTGACGGTGACGGTGATCTTTTCCTGTTAGAAGGTTCCGGATAGATCCGGCGCCGACCTACCGTCGGCTAGCGGGGATTTACCCAACCATCTCCCACCAGCGGGGCACCGCCCCCGCCGGGACGACCAATCTCCCGACCGGTCTCCCAGCATGTATGGTAGTGTACTGCATGTTAGTGTGTGTAAGTAAGGATAGGAAAAGGAAAGAAAGATTGCGTGCGGTCCGTTTGTTAGGGAACTGCTCCGGCATTTGCCTCATGTTGATCGTAAAAAAACACGGAAAACTATCGATCAGAGCAGCCGGCCACTAGAATTATCTTCTAGACAGCGACAGAACTAGATCTAGCTATCGAATACCCTGCCATCGTCGGGGCTCAAACCTAGGACCTCCCGGTCAGGGGCACTGCAGTGACATGAGTTGATGCCCTGAGCTATCTCTCCTGACGCTCTCCCTAATGAGGTCACCTCTAACTGTTGGTGATTGATGCTCCAATTAACTGGTATCTTTTCAACTGACGTTCATGCATTAATTTATTTGCGTAATTGAGTTGTTCCTGTTGCCACTACAAGCGAAGAAGACCTATTCTTCAACCCCAACCGTTTACGTAAAAGATAGAAAATGTGCTGGAGTTGTATGACATTTCTTAACTCGTATCAAAGAAAATGGCACATGCCATGGCCAGAGACCTACCACAAGATGCACAAGGGATACGGATTTCGTTATGAATTATTTTAAAGGTATACCTACAATATTTTTTTATTTAGAAGGTCAAAGACTGGCAGAAAGATGGAAGCTCTTTACGACGGCGCCGGAGATTATTTCAACTATTTTTAAAATTGGATTCGACTAAAAGAAACGAAAAATAATAAACAACAAAAAGAAATAAAAGAAAGCAAATTAAATTAAATTAAATAATAAATATTACATACACCGAAAACAATTTCATCGCCTTGCATAATATATTCCCATTATGTCAACAGGAGACTCAACTTCCTGAGATATTGTTTCCATCATTATAATTACTATGACTGCAATGTCCTTAGTCATGTTAAAATAATAAAGCAGCAAGACACAGAAAGAACAGTTTGAGTTCTTAGTTACGAAGGAGTTAAAGATCGATTCGAACTCACCGAGGAAAGACATGTCAACTGTTCTCGCAATCTTCCTTTGGGCTACCCCGACCACAGCGAGCAGACGGAGCTCCGTCCCTTTAGGGGAACAATAGCTTGCCTTCCGCTGCGCCGCGCTCTTGTGTGTTTGTCTTTGCCAGATATAGCGAAGGCAAATCTTTGGCACTTTCGTAAAAGCAAGTATATTGAAAAATATAAGCATTACGTGTTATTAGAAGCGCACCCTGGATTTTTCAGGGGGGGGGGGCTACAAGAATTTGATATTTTCTTGTAAAGAATGCTTACTTTATGCTCAATACAAAATGTATTTTAATTTGTTGACTTGTAGTTAATATTTATAACGTTAACACGTTATATTGAATGACTTAATTGATAGTAGTTTAATTTTTTAATATGAATCGTTGGCTTCTGGGAGGGGGTGAAGTCCCACGAGCACTACCATATTGCTGGCGCCACTACGAAATATCTATATTTTTGCGCAATCGACTGCAGTTGTACTATTTTGGATACATACAGCGATTTTTTCTACATTAGTGTCGTAGGGAAATATTCACGACTTGGGAAGATCATTTGAGATCTGATCTAACTATACCCGCATCTCGGCGAACTTTTCAACTTAACATCAATGCCGACTCGTTCATCAGACTTACTGTTGATTTATTTTAGCCTGCAGCAAACACAGCACAGTGCGGCAGCGCAAAGTCGCCACGTACGCATTTGTTCTTCTATTGCCCTTTATATCTCTAACAAGATGTTGTCGAATTATTACAAATAATTATTTTGATTTTCTGGGCAGTTACGAATTGCTGAGCCAGACGATGAAATCGAATGTATGGGGGTTTACATTCGCCTACCACTAGCATAAGGTGAAAACTGGCGTGACTGACGCAGGATCAGAATCCACAAACCTAGAGCACAATGCTTACCGAACGGCCGTTTGGACTATTTACATGAAGACAGAACTTCACGCACGATCTGTGACAATGTTGCAACGCTACAAATTAAATCAACCGTAACTCCTTTTTTCTATAGCTTTGACTCAGGCTAGGTTTCACAACCACGAAGTTTCGCTAGGCCTAATTTTCTCAAATGTGTACGACTGTGTCAAGGACACTGCATTCCACAGACGTTGCGACAGTTTTGAAATCCATTGGTGTGAGTTCTTCATCGCCTTGCGACCAGCCAAGTCGCACGTGATGTCACGTGCCTCATCAGCTGTCGCGTCGCTGCTCCGGAACTGTTTTCCGGATCCTGAACGCCTCCCGGACGCCACCACGGCGATCGCTGACTGTGAGTCATTGGCTGATGGGAGTGGACAATGCAAAGGGCGATAATGATAAGGGCTGTAAACACTGGCCCAGCGCATGCTGATTCACATTCGTTTTCTGCGATTCATCTCATGAAATGTTAAAGCAAGAATATAGTACATTTTTCTAGTCAGTTAACAGGGCAGAAGTACAATATAAAATATGTGAATCAGCTTACAAATACCGGTTGGGATATTCTATATTTTCCTGTTTAATTTCCTGTCTCCATTTTATCCTTTCTTGCAGGAGTTTGCAATCAAAAACCCATATATGAGGTACAATAATTCTAGTTTGGTCTTCTTGGAAGCATGGTACGTGCTATTATGACAAAAAATCTATTATTTGGAGAACCTGCGGCTAATGAGTCATATAAACTGTGTTTAAAATGTTTTTGTAAATATAGTTTGATCTAAAACTGAATTTTATGACGTAATTACTCCTTTCAGTAAAATATTTATATCCGTGAATTTTTTGACAGTTATATTTTTGAATGTCTCTGTTCTATACCTACAACACCGACGTACCAGCAGACCATGACACCCATAATCCCATTTTGCCGATAACATTGAACTTCACCAATCAGATTTCGATTTGAATTTTTTTATTACAGCATTCCAAGAAAATTAATTTCGAAAGAAAATTCGACTAAGAATCAAACTAAATAAACGGCCATGACATTCACAGACGCCGAGCCTATTCATCCCGATAATCCTAAATGTTTCCCAAATCACTTGGATGCCGTATCATGTTTGAGTAATGAGAGTAATTACGTTTTATACATTTCAGTGGTTGTTGGCCAATGAGTATCCTTATTTGGAAGCAAAAAACAAGAAGTACAATTTAGGAGCATTACAATAAAATATTTTATGTCAAACTTTGGAAGTTACATAAAAAACAAATATGGTGCTGTCGGCTCCGTAGCCGTGACCGAGATCGCTAAGTCAGTAATACCATAGTGATTTCGGACCGAGGGGTCGCGGGATGGAGTCCCCCCTCGGACATGGTTGTATGTGTTCGTCTTTTCACCCCTATCATCACCATATCGTTTCATCCTCACACCATAACGTTAAATCCAAAAGTGGTCGCCAATGACCTACCAGTTCATGCGACCTTAAATAATAAAAAAATGCTGTTTTTTTGGATTTTTTCCTCTTGGTCAGTCGTCTGTGTACACTAAAACTCATTAATAATCACAGCAACGGACTTTCACATCACTAACACGGATGGCGTCTATTGCTTTCTTTTCTGCACGTACTTCTCAAATGCCCTTAAATACTAGAACCTCATTACATCAGTGTTATAAATATAGGGCATCCATGAGAACTCCGCAGGAAAGTCCAATGCCGGCCGCGAAGGAACGAGTCATCTCCAGAGAAACTGTCACGCAGCCGACCACTCGTGTGTTGCGCTGACGGATGTTACGTGTGGGTGACGCCGCGATGGTGAAGTGGGCGCTTAACCTATCTGCGACTGCGGTGATGCAGCTGCGACCGCCGAGGGACATTTCATGATGCTGTCGGAATGAGATCGTGGTCCGGGAAATCTGGTTCGGGAGATGATTTAATTGCTCAGAAGAATAACATGGCTGACTCTCGAAGTTTCGTATATTTTGATAAACATGTGCTCAATAGTTTACGTACACTGCCAGAAATGACATTAATTTTAATGTAGATTAACGCATTGTACATTAAAATCGGTTAATATATTTGTACATTAAATTTAAAGCACAAGTTAAAATCAGTGTTGATTTAACGTAGAGGTTCTCCCGTTTACCCTGCCTCTCGTCATTCATATCGTGTAATCATAATCACCAGTCCAAGATCATTCATCCCTTCCAGATATGTCCATAAAGCTATGACTCTTGCATTCTAATGTACATGCGTACATTAAATTTAATGTGCGTTCATGATAATTGCTTTCATATACATTTCATTAAAGTAATGCGGACATTTCTGACATTTATAACTTTAAAAATAATGCTGCAGTTTACTTTGAATCGTGAGTACTTTAGATTTTGAGTGTTACAGGAATGGTCAATGTCGTGAAATTTGGCTGATAATCGGATCTAAAGGTTTCAACTGGGCATGCCAAGATAAGAGCGAACATGAAAAATGGCGAGAAAATAATGTTGAGTGCCAAGATGTTTATTTATTTATTTATTTATTTATTTATTTATTTATTTATTTATTTTTATTTATTAAAATTTAATTTATTTAAAAACTTTATTTATTTATTTATTTATTTATGGGAAAGAGATGCGCACAGTTTCTTGAGGGCCAGAATTTAACATTTTCTTGAAAAAAAAAGTAGAAAATAATTATTTTAGAAAAATAAAAATATTTGAAAAATGTTGTTTCGGTGGAGTTGCTTTACGAAGAGAACCATATAACGCCACTTTTGTGTTGAATTTTTTTCTTCACTTATCAAATACAGGGGTGTCAATAAATGAACTTTGAAAGACAAGATCATTTCTCAAGAGACAGGAAAGGAGACAGAATCTGAAAGGAGAACATTTCCAAATTTTCTTTCTTTATAAGGTGGTTCTTTCTAAGGTTATGCTGCTATCCTCTTCCAACCAAGATACATACTGGAATGTAGGACATATTAAAATTTGCTTTCTCAATAGGAGACTGATTAGTACAGGGTTGACAATTTTGGAAGGAATACAATTCAAGAGTGTTGTTCATCAACACGTGGTTGAACTGATAAACGAGTAAATGCTTTTTTAAATAACCCTTTTCGCTATCACGGGCCTCGTCGGAATGTCGGGATAATTTTTACACACGACTGCAGATTATTTCTCAAACTACAATTCAAAGGAAGTAAACATTTTGAAACACAGAAGACTAGTACCTAGAAATTAGATATGAAGTATTAGACAATGATTTTTCTTGCATTTTTTACCTACAACTAGCAATTGTATTGTCAAAGGCCGTTGCAATATCTCAGCACAAATATTCGCGACAAGTGTACGTCATTTAGGTACAGAGAATTCCGGAAATTCAAGGGAAAGCCTTAGGAAGTATTTCCGGAAAGTGGTTTGGTGGGCAAGGATTGTGGCTTATCGTTTGCTCACGAGTTCCGTTCACGAGCTGACACATTATGAACATACGGTCTGCAAAGTAAGCTGGGGAAATATCTCATATAAGATGACACACGGTAAGCAGATGGTTTTGTTGAAATAAAAGGAAGTAATGCAGGAACCTAATTCTACAGCGTTTGTTACTCAACGTGCCACAACACATAATAGGTAAACATGCCTTCGCGGTACTCGACCCGCTGACATACCGGACTAAGCCTTTTCTGGACCTTGGTCACTAATCTGGCTTATTAACATAAATATTTTTAGTGAAATGTTTAATTTAAGGTACTCGTTAATTGAATAAAAGTTGCATGTTTATTACTGATACCCTCTGTTTTAAAATGTTCCACCTTTTGCTTTCTTCAAGAAGGTAAACTTATGGGGTCGTCCATAAATTACGTAACGCTAAATAGGGAGTGAGCAGCGTTACGCTGAGTTACATAGGGGTAGGGGGTATTAGTTAAATGTTACGTAACAGTGATTTTTTTACACTTTTCAACATTTGCTGAAATAATTCATTTTTGAGTCTTGTACTAAAACATTGAAAATTTACTAATTAATTTGTTTTAAAGACATAAATAAACTAGGTATTGATTGTAAATTGTTACAATAAATGGAAATATTTTTTCAATGTTTTTTTTAAATCTGTAAAATTATGAAGAAGATATTCAAAACTGACATGTATACTTCAGAATCCATTTAAATTGGCGCTCTGGACTCTCGTTCTTGCGTCATCCACAATGGCGTGGGCGTGGCTTGTGATTTCTCGCCCAAGTATTCTTCCTTCACTCACAATTCCAACTAATTTCTACTTAAATTATCATTAATTTTAATAGACAACACAAGTAAAATAAGTACAAATTGTTTTACTGTGCTATAATTTATTTTCATTTCTTGCATTTACAGGGAGGCTGTTGTCGCAAGCGTTACGTAATTATTAAGAGGGTTCAAGTGCGCATTACGTGTGCGTTACAATGGGGAGAGAGGGTATTGAAAATACTCCAAATTTACGTTACGTAATTTGGACGGCTCCTTAATATCTCTGGGTCCTTTCTTCCCGGACAATCAATATTCTATTGTCTCCGACTGCAGAGGCATACATCTTCATTCCAGATCCAAGATCAAAAGGTTACCAGCAGCAAATACTTTTTTCCCCATTCCACTCCAAGAATTTGTTTTTCAAGGGCAGCTGTAGGAAAATTATATTCTGCTGTACCATACTGAACGAGTATACATTCGTAGAAGAAAATAAAACAAAAAATAATTATCGTGTAAATATGAGGAAAGTAATAAATAGTATTGCCTAAACATTGTACTTCATTTACAATTCGTTAAAAAGCATTGTTTTTATGATGGAAGAACTGCAGGATGTTATACGTGTGAAAAGCATGTCATTTGATGCAACTATAATCACTAGGGAGAGGAATTTTATGCCCTAAATGTATTGAAATATGCTTTTAAAAGTGTGCAATTATGACCTAAAATTCTGAAATATGCACTTATATATTCAATTAAAATTAACAATATGTCATTTCATACATAAAATACTTTCTTGATAAAATTCAACAGAAATGTGCTGGGAATGAAAAGAGATAGTTTTGTGCAAACATAATATAATCTACGCTTCTTTGCGAGATAAATAACTGAAGTAAATATTCATCTTAGTGAAGAACATAGTATGTCTTCTTGTATTTATTCTGACTGGTTTGAAAAAATACGTTATCAAGAAATATCCTACATTTGCAAAAGTATTTCATCATCTACAGAAAAAAAACACAAATTGTGACAAGCTCTATCGAATCAATGAACACTCACAATAAATACGGTAGGTTCAATGAAAATATTAAACGTTTTGTAGATAAGTCTCTATTTTAACGAAATATGTAAAATATGAGCCTATAATTACACGAATATGCACCAACAGGAAAATGCGATCAAATATGCACTAACGCATTAATCTATATAGCATGTATTCTAACGAAATGTCGAGAAATTTCACTTAGCTATGCACTGAAAAAACGGACAAAAATACGCAAATTAATAGAAATCCGCTCCCTAATAATCACTGATTTTATAAAAATTGAAAGTAAATCTACATTGCGCATGGAAAACCTTTCCAATTGTTAATGATCTTGATGATCGAAACGTCGGCAACACAGCCTTCGACGCTGCGTCACCCGGACAGCAAAGATCATTCACATGACTCCGGTCGCGGAAGCCTACGACTTCCTTCCAATTCGTACACAAAAGGGGCTGAAACGTTGTTAACTTTGACGATTTAGAAAGAGACATTCACGTTCTTGTGATACATAGGTAAAAATGTGTTGAACAGTCTGCTTCGCCGAAAATGTGAATTTTTATTACAGTTATTTCTGCTTCTAGTAACTTGTGTTGTATGCGAATTTTTTGTAGTGAGTTGTTGACAGCAACATCTGATGTAAATGATTTCTACGACATGCGTAGTAACTATAAATATCTGTATTCATGAAAATATGTTGCATTTGTACGTTAGGACAAAAACAACATATTAGTAAATATAAAATAGTATGATCCCAAGCTCAACGAATAGAGGCTTGTAGGAATCATCTGGATACATTTTACTTATCGTTCAAGTTTGTTTTGCAATATAAAAGTCTGGGTACTAAAGGGTGTTTTCCCCCGAATATTATGCCATGTCTCAGGCGGGAATGTACTACATTCGCAAAATACACTCAGCCATGTGTAGGAAGGCTGCCTAAATTTGAACGAATTCTCAATGGTAACACAATTAACTTAATATAGTGCACAATTCCTTTATATGGATATTCCATGCGAGGTTTGGCTGAATTGAGAGATCCAGAAATTTTATCATCTTAGCATCAGAGACATGCATACTATTGTCAATTTCAAGGGTGATTGCTTACCATTTATGTCAGTGTTGTCAAGGTCGATGCCACGAGCGGGAGTCCGTAGCACGAGTGCCACGAGGAAACCCCTCCACGCAGTTCATTACCCCGCCACCAGAGACAACCCTATCCCTACTGTAAAACGGCGGGGTTAATAACACTTTCAGTTCTTGTCGCTAGATGCGCAGAGAAGCTCGTGGCATGCTACGGTGTCACGACGCGTACCACTGCCATCAGTAGAAGACCTTGACATCACTGATTTACGCCATCAGAATCAGAAATGTTCTTCCGTTTCTAATGAAGGAGATATATCATTTATGCCTAAAAGAAAGAAGATAGGGCTTAAATCCCATGCTCAAATGGTGAAGAACTGAAGGGAGGATTAAATAACATTCTTTCATACCAATTCGGTATTTCTACTTTTTGTGATCGTTGTTAAATGATATCCAATCTAGGGCAATATCCCAAATTCTATAAATAGGTAGTTTTGAAAGCAAAATGTTATGGTCAATGAAGTCAAAAGTTTTTTAATTATCTAAAAATATTCCAGCAGGTGCTTAATTTTGATCCATTGAAGAAGCAACATCTTTAAGAAAAAATTGTTTGCTGCACGCTACAATTGTTTGTTGTTGAGTTGGTGTAAGTTCAAATATAACTCGTAAATCTTTGACTTAATACTTTTGGGCTTATTCTCGTATTTTTCGCCTCCATTTTTTCATGGCTTTCACGAACGTATTTAAGATGATTTTCAATGAAAATTTCAGGCACTTTTTTACTGCTGAAAGGATTTTTTCTTATTGTGAACTCTAGAGTAATATTTTCTGGAGGAAACATATCCATCACATTTGCTTCTTATATAGATAATGTATGATGATGTACTTCGTTTTCTGAAATTGGGAGTCTGTCTGTCAACTGTCTTATCAAACGCTTATTTCAGACACCATGTTTCTTATGGCGAACACTCAGAATGCGTAATTTGGTGATGCATTCATCCTGTTTACTGTTTTTCTAGTTTGTGCATGAATGCGAGTTTCCGGTAACTTTGTTTTTAGATATTTCTATTCCAATGTAAACACACGCTGATTTTCGTAATTCCCATGTAAGGAATATAAATCTAAGTATTGGATTCCTCAAAAGAAAATATACTAGTCTCAATTACTAATTAAACAAATTATAGCTTTTTGTTACTGTCTGTTGGTTTGGTGAGTCGGTATTTGTTTCTGTACATCATCTACTTAAATCATTAGTCCCGAACAATGCATATTATGTCACAGACGGTGAGTTGGAGTGTTCCTTCCTTGTAAGATCCGGCGCCGAACTACTTGACTTGCAGAATTTTCCCGATATCTCATTCGGAGAAACGACCCGTTCACGACAACTTGAAGCACCCAACTGATCTCCGGATACATGTGGAAGTGTAAAGCAAGAAACTCTGTGTGTGTGTGTGTGTGTGTGTGTGTGTGTGAGTGAATGAGTGTACGCTTAAGAGAAGAAGAAAGGACAAAAATGAGGAATGGAAGATCGCGCGCGGGACTTGACCCTATGTTACGGTACTGCTCCGGTGTTCGCTTGGTAATGAGCGGAGAAACGAAGGAAACTGATCAGAGCAGCCCACGGCTAGAATTATCCGCCTCGCACAGATTGAATTTGACCCTACTAGTCGAATATCAGCCACCGTCATGACTCGAATGCTAGGACCCCCCACTCAACGATGATTCAGAGGCAATGGTTTGGTCACTGAATTATCGCCGCCTGTTCTAAATCAACCCAATTCCCGAATTAACCCCCACAATTCATTTCCAGACATTTCTTTTTCCAACGGATATTGGCATTTCAGTACCACTGAAAAAACTAAATCGGGCCCTTCAAACTAACAAATATCACAACGGGATTTTCTTAATTCCCTTGACTACGTCGATGCCAAACTCTCTAGTGATGTTTTTGACAAATAAAACTCTCAAAAGGAAGCATCGCGAGCATATTCATAACATTGTGTAACTCTGGAAACGGATATTCTCATCTCCCACTCCCTCTGGCTGCCAGATTGAAAAGCGAGAAACGATTTAGAGGCGTGGCCGCACGCGCAAACGCGCAATATTGCGCGTGCGCGCGCGTCACGAGCCCGATAGCGGACCGCAGCCAGCGAGGCACGCGCCACATGGCGCCTTCCTCCATTGGTGTAACCGGGGCCAGCGTACAACGTGTGCTGTTCAATTAGGGTTGATATCGCAGGTGTATCGCTTGTTTATCATGATGGCAGAAGTTGGCTGTCTCTGAAAGGTAGAGAGGCTCGTTTTGAAAGGTAGAGACGAGATGAATCACTGTGTACTAAACTCTATAACAGTGTTGTCAAGGTCGATGCCACGAGCGGGAATCCGTGGCAGGAGTGCCACGACGAAATCGTTTTCCACGCAGTTCATAACCCCGCCGCAAGAGACAACGCCATCAGTATTGTAAAACGGCGGGGTTACTAATAGTACCCTCTCCGGACGCTAGTGGCGCAGAGAAGCTCGCGGCGTGGCACGGTACGGTGCCGCCTGAGGTGTGCCACTGCCACCAGTAGCAGACCTTGACGCCACTGCTAACAAACTTCATTATAGCCGGCTTGGTAGTCGAGGTCACTAAGCTGAAAAGCCGTAGCTGCTTCGTGCCGGAAGGGTCGCGGGTTCGAATCCCGCCCGGGGAATGGATGTTTCGGTGTGTTCGTATACAGGTACCGTTACCTCCAATGTTACTTCCAGTGTTCGCTATATGACCTTAGTAGTTGGAAAGCAACCTTAAATAAGTAAAACAAACACAAACAAAAAACTTCATTAAAAAAGAAAAACTCCCTGTAACGTATAACATTTAATCTTGAGTCATGGGAAGAATGTTTAAAGAGAAAGGATGGATAATTACTCATATTGTTTTTTTTTTGAAGTGCGGGAAATTTGAATTTATCATTTCAATTTTTTTTCCAATTTTCGAAAATACAGAGAGTCCGCCTAAAATGGAACCAGCAGCACTTTCCTTACTGTTCTTTTATATATTCATGAAATATAATGTTTAAAAAATTGGAGCTGTTTTTGAGAACATGTTTAAAAGTTTACAAAATTCCTAGGTTTTAAGCAAATTACGCACAAAATGCTCATATTTTCGAAAAATTGAATATAACCTTATTTGAAGAAGTTTTTAATGAACACATTTCATTAAAAAATCTTCATAATTATAGTTATACGAAGACGCCGAAAATGTTTAAATATTTGCGATTTTCGAAAAATCAGAGATTTTAACGAAAAGAGACCTGCACTACTATTTCAAACGTTCTTTATGCTACCCGAGGTCAACATTTCATCACAAATTTTGTTGCATTTTTTGAAAATGTTGAAAGAACACCAGGGGCTTCATGTAAAGTATCGCCAACATCAAAACATAACTTTCAAATTCAAGGGCCTACATCAACCAGATCTATTGGGGAATATATTTTTGGTTAAAAATCCTGCTTAAGGCTGGCGTTGTTCATACACGGACAGACGTTTCCCCTTCAAACGATTTTGGCAGCATGTGATGATTGATAATAGGTTTAAGATAGAGGACGTAAGATGACGGTCAGATAGACAATAGGTAATCAGAAGTTAATATTGACGGAAAGAGAGAAGAAAGAGATGCGAGGTTTTGAGTATTGGAGGGGAGAAAAATGAAGAAGAATATTACGTAAACAGAAAATGTATTTAAGATGAAGGTTATTGACAAACTGGAGTAATTTTGTACTCCGTTGGGGAAGTAAGATGAAGATGGTGAGGATGTAAAGAAAAATTTATGAAGGTAAGAATAAATAAGTAGGAAAGTGTATTGTTTATGCATGAAGTGTACGTGTATTGTTATGAACAAAATTTAATTTTAAGGAAGTAAGATGATGAAGGAAGGAAAGAAGGAAGATGAAGGCAGGTTTAAGGAAGTAAGATGATGATAGATTATGAAATGATTAATTAGATGAAGGCAAGAGAATTATGGTAGAAAAGTAGGAAGGTGTCTTAACTGTAGGTTAGAAGGTTAAGTTAAAAATTCATGTAAAATAGGAGAGGACTGGAGAAAGTTTGAGGAAGTTTAATGAGAAAAGGAAGATAAAGTAAAGAATGTAACTGTTATATGTGAAGGACTAGGAATCAGTTAAAGAAGGCGCGAATCCACAATGTAACTAAATGAGAAATTAATTTAATAAACCGAAATGAACTCAACTTGCTAAAACGTAAACGTTGCTCGAGATTGAAGAGATATTGCTTAATATTGGCAAACACCATAGAACTCTATAGCATTAGCTTCAACTTGATTTACGAGTTTTTTGTGGGATTTTCAGTAGCAATATTTTAATATTCACCCTTTTACGCTATTTTTAAATATTTTTCTCGGTACATATATAATAAAGGATCAAACATGACTAATAAACAGCTGCATGCAAGTGCAAGAAATGGAAAGGAATGTTTACTCATTCCTAGATATGTATCAAGCCCCACCACATTATTATTTAACAAGTAACACTCTTGTCCTTGGGTTTAAAGTTATCAAGTATAGAATAAATATTTCCTCTATGATTAAGCTAAGTGATTGTTGATTGTGTACTTTCGTAGTGTA
>JAHLJT010000631.1:66387147-66422839 GCA_031308135.1 Acheta domesticus
GAGATAACAGACGTTAAACCTGAAGTAGTAACTATTTAATTTTTTTTGGGTGATGAATAATTGAGGTATCCTTTTATCTCAGTTCCTATAATTTTATTATCGAACCTAACATATTTTATATAAATATATTGAAGTTCAAAGATCGAAGTCATAACGGAACTCGTTCTATTTCGTTCATTTTTTAAAACTAATTTTTAAACGCTTATTTCGTCGTTTTTTATACGAAAATTATTCCTTCGAATGCTGCCTGTAAAACACACCCTCGGACAATGCTCACCTGCGCCGTTGGGTACGGGGTCCGCGGCGATGTCCTCCATGAGGGCTCGAGGGTCGAGCTCTCTCCACTGCGTGACCTGCAGCGGCGCTCGGCTCCCGCTCCCGCCCCCGCACTCGCGCCCGCGCTCGCACCCGCGCCGCCTCTGCCCGCCGGCCGCGCCTCCTGCAGCAGCAGCTGCAGCAGCTCGATGCCCGTCTGCACCGACAGCGTCCGCAGCTCCGGTCGCCGCTCCGGCAGCGCCCCTGCAACACACGCAGCCACCCGCTGTTCAGTTATCCTCTTAAAGTACAACCTCCGACATATCGCGTTGCTGGCTGTAAGAATGACATTGTACACGAAAACCTTCGTTCGGCAATTTCTATTGCAAGCTGGCTGTAAGAATGGCATTTACAGAAAAAAGCGACAATTCCTATAGCAAGCTGGCTGTAAGAATGACATTGTACACGAAAACCTTCGTTCGGCAATTTTCTATTGCAAGCTGGCTGTAAGAATGGCATTTTACAGAACAAAGCGACAATTCCTATTGCAAGCTGACTGTAAGAATGACATTGTTGAGGAAAGTTCCCGACGATTCGGTCTGTAATCTGGCTGTAATAGTGACATTACGAGTAATAGAGGAAAATCCCATACAATCCTTATTGCAAGCTAGCATGGTAAGAATGACATTTTCTGCTAAAACCTGCAACAATTCGTACGTAAGCTGACTGTAAGATGAAATTATATGCAAAACCCTCCGTCAATTTGTTGTATTGGCTGTAAGAAAGTCATTGTATGGAAAAACCTCCGACAATTTGTGCTGTTAATTGTGAGAATGACAGTCGGAAAAACCTCCTGCGATTCGTATTGCTGACTGTTAGAAGAAATAATAGGGATCAACCACCGACAATTTCGCATTTAAGATATTCATGTTGGAGAGACTGGTGTCTTTATTACGAAAATATACGACGGAAATGGAGGACTGAGCCAGAAAATTGTACGTGCACTACGAAAACAAGGGTCACATAGAGACATTTGATTAAAACGTCTCAAAAACTCGCCTGATCAACAAAAAATAATGGTTAATTATTTTATTTACTACCTATACCAAATAATTATTTACAATATTAAATATTACATTTTCGTAATTCTGCCCAATTGGAAAGAGCGGGAGTCGTACTCTACTATACTACATTCACTTCAGAGGGTAGACGATTTTTGTTTAAATGCACATATATGAGACAAAACATGGAACAATAAAAATTGAAGACTCAAATAAAAAACAACGAACATTAACAAAATGCGCAACTATTAAGCACATTTTCGGAACGAACATGACGAAAACAATACGAAATGACTAATAAAGAAGGAGAATAAGTGCATGGAAGATTGGTGAGACACAGAGAAAAGTGACGTAAACACGCCATGAGAATGATACCCACAACAATCGCCTGAATAACTATACAATTTTCACTAGGTGGTCTGAGAAGTCCGAAAAGGTCTACTAAAAGATGCAGTTTACCGGTTGGTTAAAAACAGATTGCGGGACTGCGGAGGAAATGTGAAGACAATTCTCAATGCCGAAACAATAATTTCTCTGTTTTACTGGAGCTTTAATTCGCGCAAACAATTCCACATACTGCATTGACAAACCTTCCATTCACACTTTCATGTACAGTAATATCGAATAAGTGTGCTTGTAAGTGTAAAAATTATAAAAGAACAAAATACAAAACGTAGTGTGCCCTTTGTTTTGACTTATTTTCGGAACCTCATGTCCATTGGTCAAGCCCACGACACAACGACCACATTAAAACGACTTTACCAAATCTGGAACCAAAAATAACTAGTACGTATTTACACTGACTACAAATGAAGTAAACTTCTCTTAATATATTTTTCTCAATCCGATATTGGACTCACTTTAGAATAAAGTTACCTGATCATGATCATGTTGGACATGTTCAGCCGCGTTCCGCTCATATTGAGTTTTAGGTAATTATTAAATAATTACATGAAACAATAATTTACATGAAAAGTACAAATAACAATGGCGTGTAACATATTAATAGAAGTAGAATGTTCTTCTACTGCTTCTTCCTGGTCTTTATTATTTTACAATCTGTGCGTATATAAGTATTTTCACGTTTGTTTCTGAGGTATTGATAATATTGTAGGCTGACAACTACGAAAACTTCAGCGAATTTTTTGCCAGCATTGCTGCAGTCCTCTGCAGCTACTCTGAACGGGAGGTTCTAGAGTTCGAGTCCTGCCCGGGGTGGATTTTTCGACACTAGCAAGATCGAATTCTGTCGCTGACTGGAGGAGAATACTAGCGGCCGGATGCTCTAATCGGTAGTTTCCGTGCTTTTTTCTGTTGAATATCAGGCAAAAGTCGGAGCAGTGCCTTAACAAACGAATCACGGATCACGCGCGTTTCCTTCCTCTTCTTCGTCCTATTTCCTCCCCTTAGACACACACACACACACACACACACACACACACACACACACACACACACAGAATTACATACACTTTCACTACTACAAAATAATGTTGGGGGACTAGCTGGGATCTTAGCGCTTGCACGGCTTGGGCCGGTGCCTGTTGGGGAAGATATCTGGAAAGGGAAATTCCCCGCTGAAATATATCCCGAAAAGGAAAGTCGATATGTAGGTCGGTGCTATATTTCACCATTCAGCTGAAAAAGAATCACCACCACCTTCCGGAATAAAACAACTTCTGACATAACGAAAGTAATGAGGGCGGCAATAGGAGTCGACGTGACCGGAAATGTCAATCAATGAACCCCTCCTTATACAATGAGGCGACTAAAGTCGTGGGATTTCAATACGAAAATTCACAATATGGCGGTAGTATCACGCACAAACGGTACAAAGGGCAGTGCATTGGCAGAGCTTTCATTTATCCTCAAGTGATTCATGTGAAAAGGTTCCTGGACGTGATTTTGTACAGCCAGCCGGGAATTAACAGACTCGAACGCGAGATATTAGTTGGAGCTAGTCGCATGGGATATTCATTTCAAAAATCATAAGATAATTCAATATTCTGAGATCCACAGTGACAAGAGTATCGAGAATACCTAATTTCAAGCATAACCCTCTCACGGCCGATAGCCTTCACTTATGACCAACAGCAACTGCGATTGCTTAAAGTTTTCTGGGCTAACAGAGAAGCAACACTGCGTGAAAAACCCATAGAAGTCAATGTGGGACGTACGACAAACGTATCCGATAGTGTTACGGCGAAATTTCGCGTTAAGGGGCTATGACAGCAGAAGACCGAACTTGAGTGCCTTTCGTATCAGCACGACATCGCCTGCACGGCCTCTCCTGTGTCCGTGACCATATCGATTGGACCCTAGGTGACCAGAAACCTTGGTCAGAATAGTCCCGATTTTTAGTTGGTAAGAGTTGATGGTGGTGTTCGAGTGTGGCTCAGACCCCACAAAGCCATGTACCCAAGTTGTCGACAAGGCACTGTGCAAGCTGGTGGTGGCTCCAAATGATAAGAGCTGTCTTCACATGGAATGGACTGAGACCTCTGGTCCAATGAACCGATCATTGACTAGAAATGGTAATGTTCAGCAACTTGGAGACCATTTGCAGCCATTCATGGAGTTCATGTTCCAAAAAACAACGGAATTTTTGTGAATAACAATGTGCCACGTTTACTGGGCCACAATTGTTCGCGATTGTCTTGAAGAACATTCTGGACAATTCGAGCGAATGATCCAGCCCAGATCGCCCGGACATGAATCCACTGAACATTTAGGGGACATAGTCGAGAAATCAGTTCGTGCACAAAATCCTGCAACGGCAACACTTTCGCAGTTATGGACGGCTATGATTCAATATTTCTGTAGGGGACTTCCAACGACTTATTGAGTCCATGTCACGTCGAGTTGCTACACTTCGCGGGGCGAAATGAGGTCCGACACTATATTAGGGAGTACCCTGTTACTTTAGTCACCTCGGTGTAATAAATAAAAGTAATTATATAACAGTAAACAATTTGAATTAATTTTATTTGTGTAATGCTATATGGTAATTTACTATATTTAAAGAATTTCAGTATTTGGTACATAATTAATTTGAAAACGAATGTTCAGAGATAATCCTTCCAGGGAGGTAACATATCTGTCTACTGCAGTTGCAGGAATGTAGACATTCTCTTCCACATTCTTCTTTTTTACTTAGAATAACTTCTGTAAGTATTAAAAGATCTAAAAAAATCAGCCTTACGTAACACATAACTACCACCTCTACCCCTGTGACGCATCGTAACGCTGGCTCACACCCCTTTCTCCCCCTTAAACAAAATTTTGGACAATCTTTATACTTATATAGTACGTCGACACAGATTTTTACAGTGAGAAAGAAGAGCATTCATACTTTTTCCTCAATCTATACTGAAATGTGCATACGAGTAAGTGCGTACTAATATTTTTAATTGAAAATCTGAGAAATTATTAAATATTATTTTTTGGTAATTTCCATTTTTGAAGATTTGTCTACATTAGCCCCAAGTTTCTGGGTATTATTTCTGACCAGATCATATAGTTCCACTCGTAAATATCATTTTCAACTACATGTTATCAAAGGAAACCAAGAAAGATATGAGAAGAAAGTCTCGTGATTCTCTGACGCAAATTAACATTCGAAACAGCTTGCAGGAAAAAGACACTCGAAGGAGTAAAAAAGGATTATAATGTTTCTTCCTCAATTTCCGCTCATAATTTCTCAGATAACAGATTTTCAAACGTACATCCAAATTTCCCTGTGGCTTCCGCATAGGAAAATTTTCACATACGGAAGAGTCATAATATTACCCACGATGCTATCATTCCATCATTTCGGTCACAACATGGGTATTTTAGTTACTAATGAAATAAATTTGATAAGAACACATTAATGAAACGATTATTCTAGTTCTCAACTAACGCAGGAGTAGCCAACGTGGCGCTTTGGAAGAAAATAAACGGTGCATTGCATCTATGCACACTCCTTACTGTTTTAAAGTGCCTTGGCCAAAGCAGAATTGAATCCATCTTCATGTCCTCTTCGAGTTTAATTTCACAGTTCACAGTTCAATTTATACAGGATTCTTAATTATCAGTTTGTCGCAATATTTTAAGTTTACAATTAGTATTCTGTGCGATTCCAATCTCGAACACGTACTCTATTTGTTCTTCATCAACATTTATACAAAAGATTCGGGTTTTCGAAAATTTCTATGTTTTCTAACATTCCTTCTGTCCATTACAGTGCGAAAGAAAACAAAAGAGTAGCATAAAAAGATAATAAGTGATACTTTTAAAAAAATTATTGCGGAATGTGGCGATTATACAACGCTCAGCCACTCGGCTTCTCACTTGGTAGGAGTGAGCATTTTCAGACGAAAATTACGCGAAGGAAGGTGTCTCTCACAACCTCCCTTTAAACATTAGAAATAAGCTATGCGGATATTCAAGTTGGAGAGTGCATATTGTTGACGGTTGATGGAAGGAGAAAGTGGTAGTAATCGTGTATTTAATATGCAGTAATCCACGATTCCTAACGAACAGAGAGAACAGGCGACTCCAATTTCCAACTTTATTTCCCTCCCGGTGCACCATCTCCCTCCCTTCATCCCACCCCATGATTGTGGCCAAGTCTTCTCTTCACCAAACGAGATTCTCCGGCAGCTATAGCCCTCATCAGGGTGCCCGCCGGCGATCTCCCTCACGCTTGATTGATTGATTAGTGATTGATTAATCAAATGCTAAGGTAATTAGACCCGTCAGTGTAGTGAATGTTTTTGAAGTGACGGTGACGGTGATCTTTTCCTGTTAGAAGGTTCCGGATAGATCCGGCGCCGACCTACCGTCGGCTAGCGGGGATTTACCCAACTATCTCCCACCAGCGGGGCACCGCCCCCGCCGGGACGACCAATCTCCCGACCGGTCTCCCAGCATGTATGGTAGTGTACTGCATGTTAGTGTGTGTAAGTAAGGATAGGAAAAGGAAAGAAAGATTGCGTGCGGTCCGTTTGTTAGGGAACTGCTCCGGCATTTGCCTCATGTTGATCGTAAAAAAACACGGAAAACTATCGATCAGAGCAGCCGGCCACTAGAATTATCTTCTAGACAGCGACAGAACTAGATCTAGCTATCGAATACCCTGCCATCGTCGGGGCTCAAACCTAGGACCTCCCGGTCAGGGGCACTGCAGTGACATGAGTTGATGCCCTGAGCTATCTCTCCTGACGCTCTCCCTAATGAGGTCACCTCTAACTGTTGGTGATTGATGCTCCAATTAACTGGTATCTTTTCAACTGACGTTCATGCATTAATTTATTTGCGTAATTGAGTTGTTCCTGTTGCCACTACAAGCGAAGAAGACCTATTCTTCAACCCCAACCGTTTACGTAAAAGATAGAAAATGTGCTGGAGTTGTATGACATTTCTTAACTCGTATCAAAGAAATGGCACATGCCATGGCCAGACCTACCACAAGATGCACAAGGGATACGGATTTCGTTATGAATTATTTTAAAGGTATACCTACAATATTTTTTTTATTTAGAAGGTCAAAGACTGGCAGAAAGATGGAAGCTCTTTACGACGGCGCCGGAGATTATTTCAACTATTTTTAAAATTTGGATTCGACTAAAAGAAACGAAAATAATAAAGAACAAAAGAAATAAAAGAAAGCAAAATTAAATTAAATTAAATTAAATATTACATACACCGATAAACATATTTCATCGTCTTGCATAATATATTCCCATTATGTCAACAGGAGACTAACTTCCTGAGATATTGTTTCCATCATTATAATTTACTATGACTGCAATGTCCTTAGTCATGTTAAAATAATAAAGCAGCAAGACACAGAAAAGAACAGTTTGAGTTCTTAGTTACGAAGGAGTTAAAGATCGATTCGAACTCACCGAGGAAAGACATGTCAACTGTTCTCGCAATCTTCCTTTGGGCTACCCCGACCACAGCGAGCAGACGGAGCTCCGTCCCCTTTAGGGAACAATAGCTTTCCTTCCGCTGCGCCGCGCTCTTGTGTGTTTGTCTTTGCCAGATATAGGCGAAGGCAAATCTTTGGCACTTTCGTAAAAGCAAGTATATTGAAAAATATAAGCATTACGTGTTATTAGAAGCGCACCCTGGATTTTTCAGGGGGGGGGGCTACAAGAATTTGATATTTTCTTGTAAAGAATGCTTACTTTATGCTCAATACAAAATGTATTTTAATTTGTTGACTTGTAGTTAATATTTATAACGTTAACACGTTATATTGAATGACTTAATTGATAGTAGTTTAATTTTTTTAATATGAATCGTTGGCTTCTGGGAGGGGGTGAAGTCCCACGAGCACTACCATATTGCTGGCGCCACTACGAAATATCTATATTTTTGCGCAATCGACTGCAGTTGTACTATTTTGGATACATACAGCGATTTTTTCTACATTAGTGTCGTAGGGAAATATTCACGACTTGGGAAGATCATTTGAGATCTGATCTAACTATACCCGCATCTCGGCGAACTTTTCAACTTAACATCAATGCCGACTCGTTCATCAGACTTACTGTTGATTTATTTTAGCCTGCAGCAAACACAGCACAGTGCGGCAGCGCAAAGTCGCCACGTACGCATTTGTTCTTCTATTGCCCTTTATATCTCTAACAAGATGTTGTCGAATTATTACAAATAATTATTTTGATTTTCTGGGCAGTTACGACTTGCTGAGCCAGACGATGAAATCGAATGTATGGGGGTTTACATTCGCCTACCACTAGCATAAGGTGAAAACTGGCGTGACTGACGCAGGATCAGAATCCACAAACCTAGAGCACAATGCTTACCGAACGGCCGTTTGGACTATTTACATGAAGACAGAACTTCAAGCACGATCTGTGACAATGTTGCAACGCTACAAATTAAATCAACCGTAACTCCTTTTTTCTATAGCTTTGACTCAGGCTAGGTTTCACAACCACGAAGTTTCGCTAGGCCTAATTTTCTCAAATGTGTACGACTGTGTCAAGGACACTGCATTCCACAGACGTTGCGACAGTTTTGAAATCCAATTGGTGTGAGTTCTTCATCGCCTTGCGACCAGCCAAGTCGCACGTGATGTCACGTGCCTCATCAGCTGTCGCGTCGCTGCTCCGGAACTGTTTTCCGGATCCTGAACGCCTCCCGGACGCCACCACGGCGATCGCTGACTGTGAGTCATTGGCTGATGGGAGTGGACAATGCAAAGGGCGATAATGATAAGGGGCTGTAAACACTGGCCCAGCGCATGCTGATTCACATTCGTTTTCTGCGATTCATCTCATGAAATGTTAAAGCAAGAATATAGTACATTTTTCTAGTCAGTTAACAGGGCAGAAGTACAATATAAAATATGTGAATCAGCTTACAAATACCGGTTGGGATATTCTATATTTTCCTGTTTAATTTCCTGTCTCCATTTTATCCTTTCTTGCAGGAGTTTGCAATCAAAAACCCATATATGAGGTACAATAATTCTAGTTTGGTCTTCTTGGAAGCATGGTACGTGCTATTATGACAAAAAATCTATTATTTGGAGAACCTGCGGCTAATGAGTCATATAAACTGTGTTTAAAATGTTTTTGTAAATATAGTTTGATCTAAAACTGAATTTTATGACGTAATTACTCCTTTCAGTAAAATATTTATATCCGTGAATTTTTTGACAGTTATATTTTTGAATGTCTCTGTTCTATACCTTCAACACCGACGTACCAGCAGACCATGACACCCATAATCCCATTTTGCCGATAACATTGAACTTCACCAATCAGATTTCGATTTGAATTTTTTTATTACAGCATTCCAAGAAAATTAATTTCGAAAGAAAATTCGACTAAGAATCAAACTAAATAAACGGCCATGACATTCACAGACGCCGAGCCTATTCATCCCGATAATCCTAAATGTTTCCCAAATCACTTGGATGCCGTATCATGTTTGAGTAATGAGAGTAATTACGTTTTATACATTTCAGTGGTTGTTGGCCAATGAGTATCCTTATTTGGAAGCAAAAAACAAGAAAGTACAATTTAGGAGCATTACAATAAAATATTTTATGTCAAACTTTGGAAGTTACATAAAAAACAAATATGGTGCTGTCGGCTCCGTAGCCGTGACCGAGATCGCTAAGTCAGTAATACCATAGTGATTTCGGACCGAGGGGTCGCGGGATGGAGTCCCGCCTCGGACATGGTTGTATGTGTTCGTCTTTTCACCCCCTATCATCACCATATCGTTTCATCCTCACACCATAACGTTAAATCCAAAAGTGGTCGCCAATGACCTACCAGTTCATGCGAACTTAAATAATAAAAAAATGCTGTTTTTTTGGATTTTTCCTCTTGGTCAGTCGTCTGTGTACACTAAAACTCATTAATAATCACAGCAACGGACTTTCACATCACTAAGACGGATGGCGTCTATTGCTTTCTTTTCTGCACGTACTTCTCAAATGCCCTTAAATACTAGAACCTCATTACATCAGTGTTATAAATATAGGGCATCCATGAGAACTCCGCAGGAAAGTCCAATGCCGGCCGCGAAGGAACGAGTCATCTCCAGAGAAACTGTCACGCAGCCGACCACTCGTGTGTTGCGCTGACGGATGTTACGTGTGGGTGACGCCGCGATGGTGAAGTGGGCGCTTAACCTATCTGCGACTGCGGTGATGCAGCTGCGACCGCCGAGGGACATTTCATGATGCTGTCGGAATGAGATCGTGGTCCGGGAAATCTGGTTCGGGAGATGATTTAAGTGCTCAGAAGAATAACATGGCTGACTCTCGAAGTTTCGTATATTTTGATAAACATGTGCTCAATAGTTTACGTACACTGCCAGAAATGACATTAATTTTAATGTAGATTAACGCATTGTACATTAAAAATCGGTTAATATATTTGTACATTAAATTTAAAGCACACGTTAAAATCAGTGTTGATTTAACGTAGAGGTTCTCCCGTTTACCCTGCCTCTCGTCATTCATATCGTGTAATCATAATCACCAGTCCAAGATCATTCATCCCTACCAGATATGTCCATAAAGCTATGACTCTTGCATTCTAATGTACATGCGTACATTAAATTTAATGTGCGTTCATGATAATTGCTTTCTTATACATTTCATTGAAGTAATGCGGACATTTCTGACATTTATAACTTTAAAAATAATGCTGCAGTTTACTTTGAATCGTGAGTACTTTAGATTTTGAGTGTTACAGGAATGGTCAATGTCCTGAAATTTGGCTGATAATCGGATCTAAAGGGTTTCAACTGGGCATGCCAAGATAAGAGCGAACATGAAAAATGGCGAGAAAATAATGTTGAGTGCCAAGATGTTTTATTTATTTATTTATTTATTTATTTATTTATTTATTTATTTATTTATTTATTTATTTATTTATTATTTATTTATTTATTTATTTATTTATTTATTTATTTATTTATTTATTTATTTATTTATTTATTTATTTATTTATTTATTTATTTATTTATTTATTTATTTATTTATTTGTATATTTATTTATTTATTTAATTTATTTATTTAGTTAATTTATTTATTTATTTATCAAAAACAGTAAAAACTGTATATGACGTGTGGGGAAAGAGATTTATCTGCGCACATTTTCTTGAGGGCTAGAAAAAAAGTAGAAAATAATTATTTTAGAAAAATAAAAATATTTGAAAAATGTTGTTTTGGGTGGAGTTGCTTTACGGAAGAGAACCATATAACGCCACTTTTGTACTGAATTTTTTTCTTCACTTATCAAATACAGGGGTGTCAATAAATGAACTTTGAAAGACAAGATCATTTCTCAAGAGACAGAGAAAGGTAATCTGAAAGGAGAACATTTCCAAATTTTCTTTCTTTATAAGGTGGTTCTTTCTAAGGTTATGCTGCTATCCTCTTCCAACCAAGATAATACTGGAATGTAGGACATATTAAAATTTGCTTTCTCAATAGGAGACTGATTAGTACAGGGTTGACAATTTTGGAAGGAATACAATTTAAGAGTGTTGTTCATCAACACGTGGTTGAACTGATAAACGAGTAAATGCTTTTTTAAATAACCCTTTTCGCTATCACGGACCTCGTCGGAATGTCGGGATAATTTTTACACACGACTGCAGATTATTTCTCAAACTACAACTCAAAGGAAGTAAACATTTTGAAACACAAGAAGACTAGTACGTAGAAATTATATATGAAGTATTAGACAATTATTTTTCTTGTATTTTTTACCTACAACTAGCAATTGTATTGACAAAGGCCGTTGCAATATCTCAGCACAAATATTCGCGACAAGTGTACGTCATTTAGGTACAGAGAATTCCGGAAACTCAAGGGAAAGCCTTAGGAAGTATTTCCGGAAAGTGGTTTGGTGGGCAAGGATTGTGGCTTATCGTTTGCTCACGAGTTCCGTCCTCGAGCTGACACATTATGAACATACGGTCTGCAAAGTAAGCTGGGGAAATATCTCATATAAGATGACACACGGTAAGCAGATGGTTTGTTGAAATAAAAGGAAGTAATGCAGGATCCTAATTCTACAGCGTTTGTTACTCAACGTGCCACAACACATAATAGGAAAACATGCCTTCGCGGTACTCGACCCGCTGACATGCCGGACTACGCCTTTTCTCGACCTTGGTCACTAATCTTAACATAAATATTTTTAGTGAAATTTTTAATTTAAGTGTACTCGTTAATTGAATAAAAGTTGCATATTTATTACTGATACCCTCTGTTTTAAAATGTTCCACATTTTGCTTTCTTCAAGAAGGTAAACTTATGGGATCGTCCATAAATGACGTAACGCTAAATAGGGATTGAGCAGCGGTTACGCTGAGTTACATAGGGGTAGGGGGTATTAGTTAAGTGTTACATAACAGTGATTTTTTTACACTTTTCAACATTTGCTGAAATAATTCATTTTTTGACTCTTGCACTAAAACATTGAAAATTTACTAATTAATTTGTTTTAAAAACATAAATAAACTAGTTATTGATTGTAAATTGTTACAATAAATGGAAATATTTTTTTAATGTTTTTTTTTAAATCTGTAAAATTATGAAGAAAATATTCAAAACTGACATGTATACTTCAGAATCCATTTAAATTGGCGCTCTGGACTCTCGCTCTTTCGTCATCCACAATGGCGTGGGCGTGGCTTGTGATCAACCATTTCTCGCCCAAGTATCTTCCTTCACTCACAATTCCAACTAATTTCTACTTAAATTATCATTAATTTTAATAGACAACTCAAGTAAAATAAATACAAATAGTTTTACTGTGCTATAATTTATTTTCACTTCTGAATTTACAGAGAGACTGTTGTCGCAAGCGTTACGTAATTATTAAGAGGGTTCTTGTGCGCGTTACGGGTGCGTTACAATGGGGAGAGAGGGTATTGAAAATATTCCAAATTTACGTTACGTAATTTGGACGGCTCCTTAATATCTCTGGGTCCTTTCTTCCCGGACAACCAATATTCTATTGTCTCCGACTGCAGCGGCGTAATCTTCATTCCAGATCCAAGATCAAAAGGTTACCAGCAGCAAATACTTTTTTCCCCATTCCACTCCAAGAATTTGTTTTCAAGGGGCAACTGTAAGAAAATTATATTCTGCTGTACCATACTGAACGAGTATACATTCGTAGAAGAAAATAAAAACAAAAATAATTATCGTTTAAATATGAGGAAAGTAATAAATGGTATTGCCTAAACATTGTACTTCATTTACAATTCGTCAGAAAGTATTGTTTTATGTTGGAAGAACTGCAGGCTGTGATAGGTCTAAAAAAGCATATCATTTGATGCAACTATAATTACTAGGGAGAGGAATTTTATGTCCTAAAAATATTGAAATATGCTTTTAAAAATGTGCAATTATGACCTAAAATTCTGAAATATGCACTTACATATTCAATTAAAATTAACAATATTTCATTTCATATATAAAATACTTTCTTGATAAAATTCAATAGAATGCTGGGAATGAAAAGAGATATTTTTCTGCAAACATAACATAATCTACGCTTCTTTGCGAGAGAAATAATTGAAGTAAATATTCACCTTAGTGAAGAACATTGTATGTCTTCTTGTATTTATTCTAACTGGTTTGAAAAAATATTTTATCAAGAAATATCCTACATTTGCAAAAGTATTTTATCATCTACAGAAAAAAAACACAAATTGTGACAAGCTCTTTCGAATCAATGAACACTCACAAACAAATACAGTTCAATGAAAATATTAAACGTTTTGTAGATAAGTCCCTATTTTAACGAAATATACAAAATATGAGCCTATAATTACACAAATATGCACCAACAGGAAAATGCGATCAAATATGCACTAACGTATTAATCTATATAGCATGTATTCTAACGAAAATGTCGAGAAATTTCACTTAGCTATGCACTGAAAAAAACGGACAAAAATACGCAAATTAATAGAAATCCGCTCCCTAATAATCACTGATTTTATAAAAATTGAAGGTAAATCTACATTGCTCATGGAAAACCCTTCCATTTGTTAATGATCTTGATGATCGAAACGTCGGCAACACAGCCTTCGACGCTGCGTCACCTGGACAGCAAAAATCATTCACATGACTCCGGCCGCGGAAGCCTACGACTTCCTTCCAATTCGTACACAAAAGGGGCTGAAACGTTGTTAACTTTGGCGATCTAGAAAGAGACATTCACGTTTCTTGTGATTCATAGGTAAAAATGTGTTGAACAGTCTGCTTCGCCGAAAATGTGAATTTTTATTACAGTTCTTTCTGCTACTAGTACCATTGTGTTATATGCGAATTTTTTGTAGTGAGTTGTTGACAGCAACATCTGATGTAAATGATTTCTACGACATGTGTAGTAACTATAAATATATGTATTACATGAAAATATGTTGCATTTTTACGTAAGGACAAAAACAACATATTAGTAAATATAAAATAGTATGATCCCAAGCTCAACGAATAAAGGCTTGTAGGAATCATATGGATACATTTTACTTATCGTTCAAGTTTGTTTTGCAATACAAACGTCTGGGTACTAAAGGTGTTTTCCCCCGAATATTATGCCATATCTCAGGCGGAAATGTACTACATTTGCAAAATACACTCAGCCAGGTGCAGGAAGGCTGACTAAATTTGAACGAATTCTCAACGGTAACACAATTAACTTAATGTAGTGCACAATTCATTTATATGGATATTCCATGCGAGGTTTGGCTGAATTGAGAGATCCAGAAATTTTATCATCTTAGCATCAGAAACATGCATACTATTGTCAATTTCAAGGGCGATTGCCTACCATTTACGCCAGTGTTGTCAAGGTCGATGACACGAGCGGGAGTCCGTAGCACGAGTGCCACGAGGAAATCGCCCCTCCACGCAGTTCATTACCCCGCCACAAGAGATAACGCCATCCCTACTGTAAAACGGCGCGGTTACTAATACTTTCATTTCTTGACGCTAGTTGCGCAGAGAAGCTCGTGGCATGCTACGGTATCACGACGCGTGCCACTGCCACCAGTAGAAGACCTTGACACCACTGATTTACGCCATCAGAATCAGAAATGTTCTTCCGTTCTAATGAAGGAGATATATCATTTATGCCTAAAAGAAACAAGATAGGGCTTAAATCATAATCTGAGAGACCCCATGCTCAAATGGTGAAGAACTGAAGGGAGGATTAAATAACATTCTTTCATACCAATTCGGTATTTCTACTTTTTGTGATCGTTGTTAAATGATATCCAATCTAGAGCAATATCCCGAATTCCATACGTAGGTAATTTTGAAAGCAAAATGTTATGGTCAATGAAGTCAAAAGCTTTTTAATGATCTAAAAATATTCCAGCAGGTGCTTAATTTTGATCCATTGAAGAAGCAACATCTTTAAGAAAAAATTGTTTGCTGCACGCTACAATTGTTTGTTGTTGAATTGGTGTAAGTTCAAATATAACTCGTAAAACTTTGACTTAATACTTTTGGGCTTGTTCTCGTATTTTTCGCCTCCATTTCTTCATGGCTTTCACGAAGCTATTTAAGATGATTTTCAATGAAAATTTCAGGCACTTTTTTGCTGCTGAAAGGATTTTTCTTATTTTGAACTCTAGAGAGTAATATTTTCTGGAGGGAACATATCCATCACATTTGCTTCTTATATAGATAATGTATGATGATGTACTTCGTTTTCTGAAATTGGGAGCAACTGTCTTATCAAACGCTTATTTCAGACACCAAGTTTCTTATGGCGAACACTCAGAATGCGTAATTTGGTGATGCATTCATCCTGTTTACTGTTTTTCTAGTTTGTGCATGAATGCGAGTTTCCGGTAACTTTGTTTTTAGATATTTCTATTCCAATGTAAACACACGCTGATTTTTGTAATTCCTATGTAAGGAATATAAATCTAAGTATTGGATTCCTCAAAAGAAAATATACTAGTCTCAATTACCAATTAAACAAACTATTATAGCTTTTTGTTACTGCCTGTTGGTTTGGTGAGTCGGTATTTGTTTCTGTTGCGTCAACTACTTAATTCATTAGTCCCGAACAATGCATATTATGTCACAGACGGTGAGTTGGAGTGTTCCTTCCTTGTAAGATCCGGCGCCGAACTACTTGACTTGCAGAATTTTCCCGATATCTCATTCGGAGAAACGACCCGTTCGCGACAACTTGAAGCACCCAACTGATCTCGGATACATGTGGAAGTGTAAAGCAAGAAACTCTGTGTGCTGTGTGGTGTGTGAGTGAATGAGTGTACGCTTAAGAGAAGAAGAAAGGACAAAATGAGGAATGGAAGATCGCGCGCGGGACTTGACCCTATGTTACGGTACTGCTCCGGTGTTCGCTTGGTAATGAGCGGAGAAACGAAGGGAAACTGATCAGAGCAGCCCACGGCTAGAATTATCCGCCTCGCACAGATGGAAATGGACCCTACTAGTCGAATATCAGCCACCGTCATGACTCGAACGCTAGGACCCTCCCACTCAACGATGATTCAGAGGCAATGGTTTGGTCACTGAATTATCGCCGCCTGTTCTAAATCAACCCAATTCCCGAATTAACCCCCACAATTCATTTCCAGACATTTCTTTTTCAACGGATATTGGCATTTCAGTACCACTGAAAAAACTAAATCGGGCCCTTCAAACTAACAAATATCACAACGGGATTTTCTTAATTCCCTTGACTACGTCGATGCCAAACTCTCTAGTGATGTTTTTGACAAATAAAACTCTCAAAAGGAAGCATCGCGAGCATATTCATAACATTGTGTAACTCTGGAAACGGATATTCTCATCTCCCACTCCCTCTGGCTGCCAGATTGAAAAGCGAGAAACGATTTAGAGGCGTGGCCGCACGCGCAAACGTGCAATATTGCGCGTGCGCGCGCGTCACGAGCCCGATAGCGGACCGCAGCCAGCGAGGCACGCGCCACATGGCGCCTTCCTCCATTAGTGTAACCGGGGCCAGCGTACAACGTGTGCTGTTCATTAGGGTTGATATCGCAGGTGTATCGCTTGTTTATCATGATGGCAGAAGTGGGCTGTCTCTGAAAGGTAGAGAGGCTCGTTTTGAAAGGTAGAGACGAGATGAATCACTGTGTACTAAACTCTATAACAGTGTTGTCAAGGTCGATTCCACGAGCGGGAATCCGTGGCAGGAGTGCCACGACGAAATCGTTTTCCACGCAGTTCATAACCCCGCCGCAAGAGACAACGCCATCAGTATTGTAAAACGGCGGGGTTACTAATAGTACCCTCTCCGGACGCTAGTGGCGCAGAGAAGCTCGCGGCGTGGCACGGTACGGTGCCGCCTGAGGTGTGCCACTGCCACCAGTAGCAGACCTTGACGCCACTGCTAACAAACTTCATTATAGCCGGCTTGGGTAGTCGAGGTCACTAAGGCTGAAAAGCCGTAGCTGCTTCGTGCCGGAAGGGTCGCGGTTTCGAATGCCGCCCGGGAATGGATGTTCGGTGTGTTCGTATGCAGTTACCGTTACCTCCAATGTTACTTCCAGTGTTCGCTATATGACCTTAGTAGTTGGAAAGCAACCTTAAATAAGTAAACAAACACAACAAAAAACTTCATTAAAAAAGAAAAACTCCCTGTAACATATAACATTTAATCTTGAGTCATGGGAAGAATGTTTAAAGAGAAAGGACGGATAATTACTCATAATTGTTGTTTTTTTTAAGCGCGGGAAATTTGAATTTATCATTTCAATTTTTTTCCATTTTCGAAAATACAGAGAGTCCGCCTAAATGGAACCAGCAGCACTTTCCCTTACTGTTCTTTTATATATTCATGAAATATAATGTTTAAAAAATTGGAGCTGTTTTTGAGAACATGTTTAAGAGTTTACAAAATTCCTAGGTTTTAAGCAAATTACGCACAAAATGCTCATATTTTCGAAAAATTGAATATAACCTTATTTGAAGAAGTTTTTAATGAACACATTTCATTAAAAAATCTTCATAATTATAGTTATAGGAAGACGCCGAAATGTTTAAATATTTGCGATTTTCGAAAAATCAGAAATTTAACGAAAATGAGACCTGCACTACTATTTCAAACGTTCTTTATGCTACCCGAGGTCAACATTTCATCACAAATTTTGTTGCCTTTTTTGAAAATGTTGAAAGAACACCAGGGGCTTCATGTAAAGTATCGCCAACATCAAAACATATCTTTCAAATTCAAGGGGCCACATCAACCAGATCTATTGGGGAATATAATTTTTGGTTAAAAATCCTGCTTAAGGCTGGCGTTGTTCATACACGGACAGACGTTTCCCCTTCAAACGATTTTGGCAGCATGTGATGATTGATAATAGGTTTAAGATAGAGGACGTAAGATGACGGTCAGATAGACAATAGGTATATCAGAAGTTAATATTTGACGGAAAGAGAGAAGTAAGAGATGCGAGGTTTTGAGTATTGGGAGGGGAGAAAAATGAAGAAGAATATTATGTAAACAGAAAATGTATTTAAGATGAAGGTTATTGACAAACTGGAGTAAATTTTATACGCCGTTGGGGAAGTAAGATGAAGATGGTGAGGATGTAAAGAAAAAATTTATGAAGGTAAGAATAAATAAGTAGGAAAGTGTATTGTTTATGCATGAAGTGTACGTGTATTGTTATGAACAAAATTTAATTTTAAAGAAGTAAGATGATGAAGGAAGGAAGGAAGGAAGATGAAGGCAGGTTTAAGGAAGTAAGATGATGATAGATAAATGATATTTTATGAAGGCAAGAGAATTATGGTAGAAAAGTAGGAAGGTGTCGTAACTGTAGGTTAGAAGGTTAAGTTAAAAATTCATGTAAAATAGGAGAGGACTGGAGAAAGTTTGAGGAAGTTTAATGAGAAAAGGAAGATAAAGTAAAGAATGTAACTGTTATATGTGAAGGACTAGGAAATCACTTAAAGAAGGCACGAATCCACAATGTAACTAAATGAGAAATTGAATTTAATAAACCGAAATGAACTCAACTTGCTAAAACGTAAACGTTGCTCGAGATTGAAGAGATATTACTTAATATTGGCAAACACCATAGAACTCTATAGCATTAGCTTCAACTTGATTTACGAGTTTTTTGTGGGATTTTCAGTAACAATATTTTAATATTCACCCTTTTACGCTATTTTTAAATATTTTTCTCGGGTACATATATAATAAAAGCATCAAACATGACTAATAAACAGCTGCATGCAAATGCAAGAAATGGAAAGGAATGTTTACTCATTCCTAGATATGTATCAAGCCCCACCACATTATTATTTAACAAGTAACACTCTTGTCCTTGGGTTTAAAGTGATCAAAGTATAGAAGTAAATATTTCCTCTATGATTAAGCTAAGTGATTGTTGATTGTTACTTTCGTAGTGTAAAAGACCTCCAGCAACCTAGAAATTTTTCTTCGGTGTTCGAAATATTATGATACCGAACGCAATGTAAAACTTCCCAAAAGTATTAAAACGTTGTTTAATCAAATATGTAACTTATTTTACAAATGGATTTGTTTATACAGTAATTCAATATCGCTAATTAGTAATAATTGGTGGTTTTATTTTCAAATATTTACCTGATATCTAATCTTAATATTTCTTACTTTTACAGAAAATACCGAGACCTGCCCCCTCTCCAATAAGTCCATTATTAACGGTTTTTATAAAAAGACATTAGTATTGAGACACTCCTGCAAAAAGAAATCATGTTTCCAATTTCTTCGTGATGATATCATACTCAATGACTTATTTCTGAGCGTAAACGAGGGAAGATGCTTTTACATTTGCCCTTCCCCTTACCTGAGCAAGAGGTTATGGTATAGAGGAATTACTCCACAAAGGGACCACTCTGCCAGGTTGGGAGACAAATAAACCGGGGTATGTAAAATGGGGACCGGAAGGGGAATAAGAGTTAAGCCTATATGTAAAATGAGGACCGACCCAGAAAAGGGCATACGTAAAATGAGGACCGACTACCTGGAATTCCAGGTAAAAGTGAAAGGTGACCACTGGCGTAGCTTAGTGGAGATCGCAGGGGCGGCCGGCTCCGGGCAGCAAAATTTCACAATAAATAATAATAATAATAATTCATATTTAGCCGTGAATTATGGGAATAATAATATTAATAACAACAATAGTAATATATTGTAAACGTTTTAACATCTCATATTTTTGTCGCATCTACGATTCGGACCCATTGAAATGAGCAGGGAATCTTTCATTACTAACTCTGTGACGAATTCTTTAAATTAGTGTATTCTAATGAAATACTGCTAATTGTAGCGACTGGCAACAGTCTGTACTGACTTGTTTGGATTCCCTGGATTTTATTTTGTGCGTGGATTGTTTATGGCTAATATTCAGCGAGAATGACTCCTTTAATAAAAAGCATAGTGTTCAATATTGTATAATAACACCTGCAAATTAGATTACAATACGGAAAAGACCCTTCAGGAAAGTCCGTGACTGAAGCTTCGAAAATTCTAAGAAAGTTTCATTTATGAATCGTCAATCGTTCAATTCACATTAACTTAAGCGAATATAGGCCTATGTATGCGTTTCCAAACTGATTTTAGTGCTCATAAGTACTTGTAGTGATTGTTAAATTATTGAACTTTGTTGAGAAATTGTATTGTGCGTGTACGTATATATTCGACTACGTGAGTATTAAATATTTTATTTAATAGAATGATTAAAATGTAGACGAATAAAGTTGAAGTTAAAGTTAGAAGTTTTGTTTTTAATTCTAACAATTATATTATTTTCAATAAAAATATAAACGATATCGGTATCGTTGTAGTTCTAATTGGAAATTGGTGTTTTATTTTCAATTCACTAATAACTGAATCTTGTCGTTCGTCAAGGTATGATCATGAGTAGGGAGCTGATTTTGATGACCTGAAGCATCGCCAAAAAATCAGTAAAATGATTTTAAAATGTTATAAGAAGGCCCTAAAAGCAAAGAAAAATGACATAAAAGATGTGATCAAAACCAGTTCCCACGAACAAATCAAGCTGTCAGATACGTTACTGATGTAATCCAGACTTCTGAAGTTCAAGTGAACTCAGCTTTTAAACTATTGGATTGCACTCTTCTTTACCAAGATATGTGTCCTTAGCTATTCCGAAATCAGCAGATCTGCCAATGGACTTGCCACAAACTCCTGCCAGCTGCCATCTATCGCCGCCCAAAGTACTTTCTTTAATTTTTTTTATTTTCCTAATTTTTCGGTTTACTAATAGGAGAACGCAAATATTATTCTAAGAACATTAAAACACAGTAAAACTTCGTCCTAAATGGCAATTTTCTTTGAGTTTTCGAAAAACTTCATTAGAAGTCATTTGAAGCGCTTGAACTCACAAATAGAACAGTGTTAACAAATTGGTGGAAAAGTGCGTATTAACGGTGTTAGAGATCTTAAAAAATACATTTGTCTAATTTTTGGAAAACAAAAAAATACCATAAAATGAATTTTACGTCATATCAAAGAGTACAATTTGCACTATCCGTCTGAAATGTTTGAAGGAAACATTTGGTGCCATTTATGAGAAAATGCCCTTTGAGCGTTTCTGAAAATGCGGAAATTTAAGCTAGTTTTCATAGAAAACGATTGAGTTTTCGAGAAAAATTATTTGGCATTATTTAAAGGACATGTACTCATAAATGTAATGATGTGAACAAATTGCCGCTAATATAAATATACAAGGATACAAGTGGAATACAAGTAAAAAACATCATCTATCAAATGTCATCAAAAGATCCGTCTGTCACCAGTTCTTTCCCTTTCTGCGTAACACCAGGTTTCACTTCCATCTTTGAAAAAACGTAAACGCTGTTGCTACTTCAAAGCTCGAATGAGACTATTGTCATCACTGGACCTCTCGTAGGATCTCTGCCGGGCAAGTGAAGGGAAAAGAACAAGGAAATGCTGGCCAGCAGCGCGGCGGCGGCGGCCCTCTTAACGCGCCTACCTGAACTTCCTGCCTCCTCAGTCCGTTTCTTACCTGAGATGGTTTGGTCCTCATTTTACATATAGGATTAAGAAGTAAGCTTCACGAGATAAGATGAAGGGATTATTTGGTCCTCATTTTACATACGCCCAAATAAACGTCATGCAGGGCGATTACATTGAAAGAGGTAGTAATGAAGTCATTTACAAATGAGCTAACTGTAAACGCACGCACACACAAAATGAGTGCTTAGACATTGCCTCCAGCTATGTTGCCAACAATAGCTCAGCAGTTGCGGTCAAAGCGCTCCCTTTTTATAGTAATCTCTCTATAAACTGCGATTTTCGTAACAGCGTCGCTGACAGAAATCAGCTGTTTCGCTGCCATCCAATCGGCAGCTTATATTTCGCGATAGTGACGTCACTATGGTGACGTTCAAGCTCTCTATTGGATGAAACCGTGAACAGCTGATTTCTGTCAGGGACGCTGTTACGAAAATCGCAGTATAGTAGTTCGTCTATGCCTTCCATAATATAAACGATGTTTAGATTTCAAGATCAGGGGGATGAATGATGATAGAAAAATGATTATGAATGGTATACTACACAGATCTAAAATGCCTGTTGTGAGAATGTTGCCTACGTCACACCCTACACGAGCCTACGAGAAAAACATCCACACCCTAAACGAGCGTCATATCCAAAACTTCGGCTCCGCGAACCGGCTTGGGTGGTTAAGGGGTGATGTCACTGCAGTACTTTTGACCGGGAGGTCCTAGGTTCGACACTAGCTACACAGCTAGGTCGAAATCAGCTGCTGTCTGGAGGAGAATTCTAACGGCCGGAGGTTCTAATCTATAGTTTCCCGCAGTTTCACCGTTCAACGCCAGCCGAATGTCAGAGCAGTATCCTAACAAACGGACCACGAACTGCGCACGATCTTTCCTTCCTCTGCCTCGTCTTTTCCTCATCGTTTACTAATACACATATTTATATGCACTACACTACCTCATATGCTTGGAGCTTAGAGCTCGGCGGTGGGAGATGCCTGGTTGGGGAAAACCACGGGGAGGTCGGCGCCGGATCTCGACATCCAGCAGGGGTGATGACCGTCACCTCGAGCGACAAAAACACGCACTACTGTTATGAGACTAATGACCTTAGGTGTTAGCGTCCGGAATCATTAAACAATCAATCATTCGGCTCCGCCTTTCTTAGACGCTGCTCCAAGCCCTTTGTGCCAACGGGACCCGCGGTATTGCTTCATATCTTTAGACAATTCACTCTGCTTGGTTCATTCTCCGTTCTTTCCAATTCGGGTAATAAAGAGTGCTTATCGTCTCTGAGAATCCGTTCACTGGGCTGAGGAGATAACGTGCGGTCATTCCGCGTACGGCACCCACATGTCCAAGAACCCACGAATCACCTCCGCCTTCTGCTCTGGGTTCAGAGGATATTTGCGAAACGAGTCTAAAATAAGCGCTTCGCACGCCGTCCTAGAAACATCTAAGAAGAAAGTCTTCATGCCACTTCGAATAGTTTCGCGAGTTCATAGCATATTTCGTAGTCGCATTAATAGTCAATTTTGCTGTTGTAACTCCCTATGAAGTCTACTTGGTTTGTCATTGTGATTTTCTGGAATAGGATTTCATAAATGTTTGAGTATGTGGTAAACTTTAAGAAAAGAAGCAGTGATGTGGTTACCTTAATAAACATTATACCTGCTGAGGTGTTGGGAGATGTTTCCTTTTCCTACTTATTAATTTAGTTTAATATGAATCATCGAATTACATCGCGGTCGGGCAAAATTCTCATTTGCGCGTACTTAATAATGTAACAAGCTACAGTCAACATTCGTTATAAATTTGAAACAAATTTCTATTCAGCATAATGTGAATGTGTAGAACTTACTAATCGTATACCTTGTAAGAAAGATATCTGTATCAAATTAGTCATATGAACGCTGTGGAAAATGAGCGTGTCGCTAGGCTTTCGTCAAAAACTCATGAAGATTTTGTTTATTTTATTTAAAGTGAATACGGTCGCACCAACCTCTCCTAGATATAGACCTACATCAGTGCAATTTACAACAAAAAATCTCATTTCACGTTTCACAACAATACCCATTTACAAGTAGCACAATTCACAACAATACCCATTTACTTACAGAAATATATACAAAACTCTTCGATCATTGTAGGGTTGCAATTAGCAACATTACTTTTTCCTAACGGACTGGTAATAACTTTCACGGCAATTTGCGATACCGTATGTATTTTATAATTTTTCCGAAATGTAATATTATGTTAAACGTGGCATTAGATATGTAAATGCATAACTGTTTTTTTCTTGTAAGTTCGAACGTATAGGAAGGGATTGTTTCTAAAGAGGCAGTAAAACGAATTGATTTGCTCCGAACTAAGCGCCATCAACCACGAATTCGTTTTTCCACTGATCTTTCTCTTGGCAATTTATGGTAGAAACTTATGACTCTGTTGACTGATATTTATTAAACTGTCCCTTACCACCCCTTGTATACTAATACTTATTATACTCAGAAGCATTAATAATACTGTTTAATGTTACTTGATTATTGTTGCTATCATGTGGTACCAGGGAGCCCATTTGATGCAGTGATAATCACACAAAAAAGAGTAAAATGTCACATTAACAAGAATTTAATCTAACTAAATATAAAATAATGAAACAAGAATATAATAGTCAAAAGAAAACTAGTGAACATAGACTTGAGTAAAAGAATCCATAAATTTTATCAATCTCTGATTGCCCCTTTTTAATGGAAAAAGAGGCCCAGAAATGTAGTTGTCCCCTCTCTTGTCTTACCCTACTCATTCATACACTGGAAAATCTTCTCTTTGAAGATAACCTCAAGATAGTGTCATTCAAATTGCGGGAAAAACGGTTTGGCTCCTAAAAGTTTGGATTCTATTAAGTTATAACCCAAGAAAATAAGTAATTATTATTAATGATAATAATAAAAATCCTTTAACGAAAATAAAATAAATTTTACGTCAGAAAAAAATGCAATGACAATGGACTATTAACTGGAAACATAACATTTGTTGTATATATTTCTAACTGTATTTATGAAACTTAATAACATAGCAATCATTTTTATTCGATTTCCTGAAATCCATTGAAACATTATTTTCTACTTTTATTTTGTCTGTCAATCACATTATTTAATTTCGATTGTTTTTGCATCGATTGTACACAATTACAATCTACTCAGGGCAAGTTGGAACTCAAGGCGCTCCGTCGCGGGAAGCTGACGTGCCGTGAATGGAATCAGCCAGCGACATGTCGGTATTTCATGCAACGACGTTCTCCGTCATCGCCCTTCACGACTCAAGTCATCGAGGAAATGACGTTCTCGCGGTTACGCTCAGAAATGGCGGTGCCCGTCAGTATATAAAATGTGGAACGCTGAGCGCGGGAATTCTGTAGCCCGGCGACGGCGGCGGCCGCCGCCGCCGCCGCCGCCACCGCGCCGCCGCTGATGCTGTTGCTTGCTGGTGGCCTCGACGATCTGGCCACGAACATTATGACGTCACGAAGAAGCGATTGTGTTCAGGTGAATCGGGCAATGCCACTCAGTATATAATCAGTCAATCGGCGAGTGGATCCAATTCTACCAGGCACACGTGTGATAGCAGAATAGCGGCCGCCGACACATCGGGCTACAGAGGGACTGGCAGGTAAGCAGTGCATGGACGCTGGGCATCTTAAAGTATTGCTTTTCACTCATGATCAGTGAATATTTTAAGTGCTAGGCTTTTCATTAAGAAGAAAGTGATGTGTTACGAACATTGCGAGAATATTATTTAATAGTGTCGTGTTGTCATTGCACAAGAAAAGTGGGCAATCGAAAATTGTCGGATTGCAGGAAAACAGACAATGAGTAACGCTCTTCATTTCGCAAAGGTAATGTTTCACTTTATACCAGTTGACCGCAAGACCTATATGATTCGTCTAGCGAACTATATGATTTATTTTAGCAAAATACGATTTTTGTCATGTTACTTTTCTTGTGTACCGACGATATGGAATTCGAGCGATGCAAAGAAATCGCAAAATAGACATGCCAATTTGTTAACTTTTTACGTTTGCAACATTCAACTAAACTGTTTTATTGGTAAAACTTCTATTACCTACCCATTTGTTAATTTAAAATATATTTCTGCCGGTTAGCCGTAATTGTCTTTTGAGTTTTTAAACCAATTGAAATAACATTAAATAGCGTTTGAATGAAGTATCGTCGACATAATGGGCCTCAGGAATTTGAGCAAGGTGGAGCAAAAGAACTATTTCCAAAATTTATTTGTTGATTATTTTCATTAAATTATGCTTGTTTTTGAAAGGTGAAAGTTTGTAAGGTGGAGGTTTGAACTTTTTTTTAATCGTAAAATGATATTTATGCTTATCGATGCTTCAAAAACTAGTTTGAATTCTGTTTAGCATGGGAAGTTAAGTAATGACATAAAGAATAATACGTATATTTATCGTCTATGCTCTGTAGACTGTATTTTTTGACTATTTGCTAGTTTACCCCAAACCCATGGCTTTCAATGAACCAAGAACAAGTTTCACATGAAAATGATTAGTTTCTACTCTTGTAAATTATACCCGTGAAAGTATTTTATATAATTCATTCATACATAATTGAAATCATTTCGAACACATTTATTTTCGTTTCTCTTTGCCAATTGGCATTAGAATATAACACTACTGAATACTAGGACTGAATACTAGGAGCAACGATGTATCGTAAGAAAAGAAGATAAGGCTGTGCATGATTTTTTAATTAAACACTTTACAAAATTAGTTGATTTCAAATTCAAATAAGATTGCTTGAAATAAAACCATCAAAATTGTTTTTTAGGAGATACATGATTTCACTTCTGGAATAAATACAACAAACTTTACCCTTAAAGTCCAATTTTCGTTTACATCCGTTTTTTATTACAATTGTAATTTTGTAATATTGTAATTTTTTTTTGTATTTTTATATTGTAACACATGTTTTCAAACGTCATCCCAGAATTTGTTTATTCACTGTCCCAGTTTACGTGACTTACGTTAATTGGATATGCAAACACGCTATTTGTGCGAGAAATACGCATTTTGGGAAAATAGCCATATACGGCCTGCTAAGTAATCAGCTGGAGCTACATGCCCAGGATAGGCCTTATCAACTTTTCCCACTTGTTCGGAATCACATTCCAGTTTTTGATAAAGATAAGATAAACAGATCTTTACAAGGTCAACAAATTACGACATTCCGATTAAACATAGTGCTTTAAATAACAGATGTTTTGAGGACGAACCAAAATAATAGGATGTTCATAAACACATGTATATTCTAACATGCATGCATAAATCTGCACGTTGAATTGTCTAGATGATGAATTATGAACATTAAGAAAAATAGTGCAACATTCATGCATTAAAAACGGGAAAATATATATATTTCGTTGATTCCCCCCCCCCCGCATTTTAATAAACGTCAGTAGATTAGTAGTTATTTTTTAATCACTTGCATAAAGTAAATGCCAGATCGGCCTATATAGATTTATTTTATATCTTGGTCATTTCTTTCTAATGAACTATCTCCGGTCTGTGTACAAAGTCTATCATTCATTACTTTATACTTACATTAATTAATATTAATAATACGAAATATTATCGTTGTGGTTGTAAACTGACGGTATTTCATTTCTTTCTTACAGCTTTCATAAAATGGCAACTACCAACGACATTGCAAATGACACCAACGACACATCCAAAATGGCAACTACCAACGACATTGCAAATGACACCAACGACACATCCGACGCTTTGCCCGAGTGGGTGGACCACGCGTTCGTGGCAGACATCCTCACCCGGGAGGAGGGACGCCCGGTGACTGTTCATGAAGTGCGGGTGGCGCGCGCGGTGGGCAAAGGCGATAACTACGCCAGCCTACTCCTGCGCGTCGGCGTCGACTACGATCTTCAAGACGCTCCAGAAGAGTCTCCCAAGACAACATCCCTCATCGTCAAAACCTTGCCTCCAGGGGATATGATGCAACAATTCGTGATAGAGTCCGGGATCTTCCCGCGGGAGAAAAAGATGTACACCTCCACCATTCCCGCTCTTGAGGCCATACTCAATGAAAAAACGTCAGAAAAAGTGGTATTTGGTCCAAGAAGTCTGCCCTGCGAGCGCGAATACGCCATCGTGCTGAAGGATCTGAGGGAACAGGGCTTTCGCATGTGCGATCGGTTCGTTGGAATGGATTTGGAGCATGCGACGATGGTCCTCCGGAACCTGGCTCGCTTTCACGCTGCGTCCGTGGCACTGCACGAGCAAAATCCTGAAGAAGTCGAGAGCTACGGTGAAGCTTTCTACGATCCTAACAAGAGGGAGGAGATCGATCAATTTGTACCTCCAATGTTCGAGGGTATCGTAAGGGCCGTGGGATCTTGGGAAGATCCGAAGTTCGCTGGATGTGTAGAAAGAGTTCGCAACTTCTCCAAGACCGTCATCGATCAGGTCATAGAATGCGTAACCGCTTCGAAGACATTCTTGAATGTGCTCAACCATGGTGATTGCTGGGTCAACAACAACCTTTTTTCGATACTCCGAGGAGACTGGAAAGCTTGAAGAGATGCGGTTTATTGACTACCAGGTGATGAGGTGAGTGCCCAAAGAGAACATGATTTATTTTCATTTGGTACATCAGACCACTAACATCTATTTCATATTTTTAAGTCATGAGAGGCATTGTCAGCTCTAAAAGTTTCAAATAGTATATTTGTACCATTTCATTAAATAATGTCTCATATTTAGCGAATTAGGAAGAAAATGTTTGTACGACACTCACAAAAAATGGATAATTTTATATTATCCACGCACATCATTGCCTTTAATATCTACGTAGTGAAGGTCTGTACAAAGGTAATAGAAATTGTACCTAAATGTTTTTTTTCAAAAATATATATCATAAGTAATCGAATGATACTTTTTAGTACACTGAACAATTACCAGAGAAACAAACATAGGTATTGCAATTTAAAGGCAACATCATTTCAGCCTACAACTTCTCCCAGCAGTTCAATGTACATTAAAGCACCATAAAACTCCACGAAATTCTTAATTCTGTTTTCTGTCAAGGTTAATTGCTAGTTCATAAGTGATAATACTATTTTTTAAACGATTTGGAAAATTTGATTTATTTCCAAGGTGTTTTAATATATCATCCCAATAGCAGAAAATAAGAATGTGCATTTATTTTTATATTTTTGTCTGTTCTACGATCTAACTAAAATTTAATTTGAAGCCATTTAATGTGAAGTCAATTAAAATTCGAATGTCTATGATTTTTCCAAATTGCAAAATCATTATTCACATTTGTTACGTTCCCAAATTTCTATGAGTTGATTTCCCCTTCGCAGGTATGCGCCGCCCTCTCTCTGACCTGCAGTACTTCCTGTACACGAGCGTGCAGGCCGATGTGCGTGAGCAGCATTGGCGCGATCTGCTGGACCTCTACGTGGATCAGCTGCGCGAGACGCTGACGGCGCTGGGCCACGGGGACAAGGCCATCACGACGGACGCGCTGCAGGAGGACATGGACCGGCGGGCGAGTTTCGGCCTCCTGTCTGCCTGCACAGTGCTGTGCGTCGTGGTTGCCGAGCCCTCAGAAGCCGTTGCTTTGGAGGAGTTGACGATGGAAAAGTTTGAGAAAGGTGACATTACGATATACGATAAAGCGATGGCGGGCAAACGGTTTAACGCGGCCCTTAAGAGACTGCTGCCCATATTCATGGAGAAGAATGTACTTTGAACTTAGCATTTACTTGATGCATTCAGTTGATGCCACAGGATGAGTCTTTGCCCCGGAAGTTGATATTGACTGTGCTTTTCGCGTACTGAAGCGGGTTTGTCTATGTCATAGAGAGTTGCTTTTCCTCGATTGCACGCAAACTCTGATCGGTTTTATTTCCACGATAGCAGAAATGAAACAGCCAAGGATACGTTCTCAGGAAAATTTTGAAAAAGTTTTTTTTATTCTGATAGTATACTTTTAGTTCTTAAAACTTTTTTAAGAGATTTTAATTGACTTTTTTTGTTTTATTTTTGAAAGCTTTATTCAATCTAATTCTTTCCATTGCTTCCAGTCCCACAAATTTTAGGTCCAAAACAAGTTGTTAATACGAACTAGACTTCATCTCTTGAAAACGTATCCGTTAATTCTTAGGTTCAATTTGTAAGGCTTACGTTATCTGTAAATATATATTATAAACAAATAGAAGTAAGAATTTGAATACGCGATCTTAGTACCAGCGAAAGTTGTTGCCCTCGTTGTAGCTACTGTATATATTAATTTAGCGTGGTATTTTCACTGCGTCAGTGCGAAGTGAGGCAGCTATGGGTTGAAGTAAAGGCAGCTATCGGTTCTTGACGGACATTGCCAGGATCTTAACGAGAGAGACAAAAAATTTCAGCTAACTGGATGGTGTCTCAATTTAGTTTTCAAGACGGTTTCCGGAAGACCGGGCACCTAACTAGGCAGCTAACTCAAGCAGCTACAGTGCAGCTATGCCCTTCGGTAGCCAATTCAAGAGGCAGCTACCATGTGGTACGCAGCTTGTAAGGTTCAGCGTTAAGAGAAACAAAACACGAATTCTGTACGAATTATGTACAGGAATATTTCCAGATAATTTCAAAACAGCAAAAATTAAGCCACATTTTAAAAAAGGGAACAAAAATGATATTCAAAATTACCGGCCAATTTCTCTTTTGTCAGTTTTCTCAAAAATATTAGAGAGGCTTTTCTACTTACGAATGGAAACTTTTCTCAGGAAAAACAAAGCGTTTTCAGACTCACGACACGGTTTTAGAAAATTAAAATCTACAGAAACTGCCATTTTTTCTTTTCTCAAAGATGTTGCTTCATCAATAGACCAAATGAAGTACCCATTGGAATATTCTTAGATCTTTCGAAAGCTTTTGACGTTATTGACCATAACATCTTGCTCTCAAAATTAACTTCGTATGGAATTCGTGGTATTGAAAGAAGAAAATGTGCGCAGATAAATCTCTTTCCCCACACGTCGTATACAGTTTTCACTGGTTTTTGACAAAATAAATAAACATACAGACGCGTAACAATGGCAGCTTTGGATTCTCACTCATTAATTACATTTTCCCCCAACTTTTGACGTCTTGATACTAATGTCTTATCAGTAGCAAAATGTCTGAAAATCTTTCGTACTATTCAGAGCTCAGTTGTTGTTTTGAACCATTTTGAAAGTGGCAGCTATTATGTTGGAAATTAGTCTAGAAAAATACCATTTTCTAAAACATTGGAATTACTCGTACTATAACAATAGAATAATATTTTACGAAAACATTTTGGACCATTTGCAGAGCTAAATTTGCATAAAATTTGGCAGCTACGGTGTTTGAATGATAAACAAGTTACAAATACTCACCAACACATCCTTGCTAATATAGAAATGTTTGTAGTTACAATCTTCAAAGTAAACGTTTCTCGGATTCTGATTTTTGCAAAGTAACATAAGAAAATAAAAATAAATCAGAAATAGAATGTGTTCCGTAGAATATTTTTATGGCAGCTATTAGCCTACAAAGGATAAATAGGAAAAGGGTTGTTTGTGGAGTTATCTCCTCTCGAACAAATGATTGAAAAACTCGCATACGAGGCATCTACTAGAAATAAGTAACTATATACATTCAATCGAGTTACATTAATATAAACGTGATTTTCCCAAGTAAATGTAAATTAAGCTACAACGAACATATCATGTAATACTTAGGCAGCAGATAGACCTAGCCTGTATTTTACAGAAACTGAAGAACGCACAGAAAATTCTACTTAAATTGCAGCTATTAGTGTAACTATGACTAAAAAATTAAAATATGCAAAATCTATTTAAATTGCAGCTATTAAATGTAGCAACAGCTAATGACAGCTATTAGAATGTAACTTGCTGGATGAATTTGACTTAAGGGCAACTATTAGAGTTTAGAATATTAAAAATGAATAAAATATCTAAAATGGGTAGTAAAAAAGTATCTACATGCGACATTATAAAATATTAAATTGGCAGCTAACACAATGAGATATTTCACGTAGTGCGATGTAAGATTGATTCACTGAATGTTGAATGTAGGAAACATTTATCAAGGCAACTATTTGAATGTGAATCAAATTTAATTGGATCCAATAACGGCAGCTCTTTGATGTACTTTTATCTATTTTACTTGTAATTAAATATAATTAATATACATTTTTCATTTAAATCTCGAGGTTTGTTAATAATGTTAAGTTAGAATAATTAGCATTTGTAAAATACTGTTTTTTTCATTCAACTGAATGTCGTGTCATCGATGCAGCTATAAATATATAAAAAAATTAATTTAAAACATCAAATTATAACCACTGCCAATAAGATATTAATGTGTACTACATGAATACATATCAATATGCCATTTTAAATAAATTATGTTAAACTAGGTTGTTATTATATAGTTATATTCGGAACATAGTACGTTAGCAACTGGGAAAACGTAATTATTGACTTAATTTCGTATCTTTATAATATTAAATTGAAGGGATTTAAAATTAGCAAATTTAAAGAGCTGCAGATATTATCACAAGATTTAAAATATATTGATGTAAATAAATGAAATATAGTAATTTGTCTATATGTAATATCATTGTATGTTGTAGATTGTAACATATGAATAAAGATATTGTTGAAAATTGACTAATTTATCATTATTGACAGTACCTCCACGAATCTCATTATGCATGTTTGTCTCATGTGATTTTTGAAACTATTTTATTGTGGATTTTATTTACATTTTCTGACTGTTTAAATTGTATTAGGTTATAATTGGCCTCTTAATTACAAGTACATCTGTAATTCATATTCAGGTCTACTCCGATGAGACCTCAAGTTAATTTCGTCGTTAAACACTACAAAAAACGTTCATTTTTGATAAGAAAAAATCTTTAAGTTTATATCTAAGGAGAAGCTTATAGGAAGCAATAGAGAAGTTATCGTTATCTTAAAATCGAATTATCAACACTTTCACTTACACTATCTACCAAAGAATAACATTCAATTACATTACAGATAAACGTGGAAGGTCCATAAAAAGAAAAGAACTAGAATTAAAAACTAAAAACAATCAATGGCTAATCGGTAAACACTCCCAACTATCATTGTCAAACAAAATACTTGTATATAAAAGAATTATACAACCCATATGGATCTATGGTATTCAACTTTGGGGCTCAGCCAGTGTCTTCAACATCGAAATTCTTCAGCGATTCCAGTCAAGATATCTTCGATAAGTAATAAACGCACTCTAGTATGTCAGCAATGAAGTACTCCACAACGATCTTCAAATCAAGATCATCAAAGAAGAAATAACGTCCGCGAGTCAGAAATGCCACACAAGACTGGAAAATCATCCAAATCATCCAGCTTTTAATCTATTAGACAATATTGAAGAAACAAGAAGACTACAGCGCCATAAACCGCTAGATATAATGTACCGATTTGTTTAAATAGGAATGCTACTATTAAGTAACATTTCGACCCATGTAAATATTATTATTAAACCATTCGCCTAATATTTCTGTAGAACTAAATTGCAAGAGAAACAGAATTCATAAAAAAATACCTCTCACTTCACAGACACACCAGTATGCCATTAAATCAAATTAATTATATTAAACTTTGAACCGGGTATTTTAGCACTTGTATTTTTAAGTCCGCGAACAAAGATCGTAGGATGGGGTCGCGATAGTAAAAGGAGTTTCGAAACCAGCAATTTATTCATTATTTATCGTATATCATAAATAGTAGGTTTTGAGACGCGGCCCAAAGGCCGTATTTCCGAAGCAACAAATGTCAAAATAGCCGTTGTCGGATCTCCCCGGTAGGGGGTTTGTGTTGATTGTTTTATGTATGTTTCCCTGGACGTCAACTTACAACCCGATAGTGTAGTGAATATTTTATGCCTGAAGAAAAGTAAGCTTCAAAATGCTATTCCCATCTTGTAGAAACTAAAAGCAGTATGTCCGACGACGTTAGCTAACGACCTTCAGATCGTATTCACGCACGCGGCCTGCTCCGCGCGTTATTAACAGATCCCTGCAGACGAGAAGCATGAGGTGGCAAACCAGAGGAAAGCTGTGAGATTGGAGAAACAAACTCGTTGTTTCGTACAGGGATATTTATTAAAACATCTGTTGTTACCTGAAAGGAATATTAATCCCTTTGGGGTTAAGGCTCTCTAGATGTCACTGTTCAAAATAATGTGACAATAAATTCTGATGCAGGAATATTTTAAATCAACAGTAATCTCCACATATTTTGCGGTTCTTATTATAATTCAGCTCAAAATCGATTGAGGTGGCCGCTTAATTAAGATCAGGCTTCGAAATGTGCCTGACCGTCAATTAGGTGGCCACATATAAAGGAAATATTTACACGCGTCCTGTGGAAAAACCAATGGATTCCAAGAAAGAAAGGCCGTCAATGGAGGTGACCGCTTAATTGAGGTGGCCGCAGATACAGGTTTCGCTATCTCACGCGAACTCTCTATCCCGAGGAAACCTGCGAACTCGCGATGTCCACCAGAAATTCCACTTGGATCGAACGAGGTTGAAACACCGACCCACAGCCGTACATTCCGGCTACGGTTCGCGTAGATGAGGGGTGTCCAACTTACATAGCCTCAAGCGCCACAAATAAAACCTTCAATATACATGCGGCATATACTATCATTACTCAGGCGATCCACACCAGGCTTCCCCGTATTACTTATCTCACAGCACTTTGCCCGGCTGTGAGGGAGAGGGCGGCAGGGAATGGAACCATTCGTGATATCAGACCGTCGCGTCGCATGGATAACACTGCGAAACACATTGGGAAGATATTGAATTTCTGAATTTACTAGAAAAAAATCCTTAAATCTAAACTTATTTTTAGATTAAAGGGTTTGTTGATCTCGGCAGAGCGCGTGCGCTAGACACACAATGTTCTCGCCCGACATGCATGCAAGGGACTTTCACTTTTGATTAATAACTTTTCGCGGGCCACAATAAATGGCTTCGCGGGCCGCATGCGGCACACGGGCCGCCAGTTGGACAACCCTGACGTAGATCCTTCCCCATTCTCTTTTCCTTCCTGTACGCGAGATAACGGACTAATCTCTCATCCTCCCATGTGGTCCACCCACCAATGAAAAAAAAATGTTTGTCAAGTGTAAGAAGAGATCTGGGATGCAGCGACCCGCTGTGGCAAGATGAGCGCCACAACACAAATTGGTGGACGCTGGTTAATTTGAAATTACATTTTTATCAATGGTAAACGCCTGTTCATAATTGGGAATTTGGATCATTTGGGAGGGTTACATCAAGATTAGTCAGGATATTATAGATTTACGAAATAATGAGACGTAATAAATATTATCACAGGCTAGAAAGGAATTACTGGGAAAAGTGTCGGAGTGATATACAGATATGGAAACTTTATCAGTGTACGTATATTATTATTATTATTATTATTATTATTATTATTATTATTATTATATTAGCCAAACATCCTATTGCAGGGAAGGCCTCCGATGCGATGGTGGGCGCTCATTGTATTAATATCCTTTGGGAAGGTTCCATTGTATTAACATGAATTATTATATACGAACTCGGCTGTCTACTATTGGATTAGGATTAATAAGTACGGCTTGGTGCGATTTGTTGTAGTTTCAAAATCATTTATGGATATAAATGCAATTTTACCCTAATTACAACGTAATTTTTTGATTTAGATACAAATT